>CM051259.1:1810218-2094842 GCA_027921565.1 Artemia sinica | reverse complement strand
GTAAAAAGTGATTGGAAGGAAACTAACACCCCTTCCACGGTCACCATTTCCCAAAAATCACATTCAATCAAAATTTTGAGATAGCCATTTTGTTCAGTATAGTTGATTCCCAGATAGAAACTGTATTTTTAGGAGGACACTCCCCCAAAGCACTCAGGGCAAGGGTTGTAAGTTATGCCCTGAGGGCATATAAGGTTTTTATTGAAAATGTTGTCGTAGAAACTTCAAAAAAAACGCTCATTAGATTGGAACTTCAAAGGGCTAGTGCCCTTTTTAATAGTCGACCGTGATTGGAGGGCACCTAATCCCCCTCTCACGCCCACCTTTTCCCTAAACACACCCCATCAAAATTATGAGACAGCAATTTTGTTCAACGTAGACGAAAGATCTGGAAGTTAGGTCTTTGAGGATAAAAAAAAAACCCTAAAGCCCTCAGGGAAAGGATTGTAAGTTATGCCCTTGGGCCATATAAGGTTTTATAGAAAGCATTGTCGTAGAAAAGTTCAAAAAAGGCTCAATCGATTGGAAATTCAAAGGGCTAGTGCCCTTTTTAATAGTCGATAAACGATTGGAGGGCAACTAAGCCCCCTCTCACGCCCATCTTTTCCCCAAACACATCCAATCAAAATTTTGAGATAGCCATTTTGCTCAACGTAGTTGAAAGTTCTGGAAATTAGGTCTTTGAGGATGATAACCCCCACAGTCCTCATGGCAAGGGTTGTTAGTTATACCCTGGGGTCATATAAGTTTTTATAGAAAGCGTTGTCGTAGAAACTTCAAAAAGAGCTCATTCAATTGGAAATTGAAATGGCTAGTTCCCTTTTTAATAGTCAAAAGTGATTGGAAGGTAACTAAAACCCCTTCCACGCCCACCATTTCCCCAAACACATCCAATCAAAATTTTAGGATAGCCATTTTGTTCAAAGCAGTTCAAAGTTCTGGAAATCATACCTTTGGGCAGGACACTCCTCCCACAGACTTCAGGGCAAGGGTTATAAGTTATGCCCAGGGAACATATAAGGTTTTTATAGAAATCTTTGTCGTAGAAACTTGAGAAAGGGCTCATTCGATTGGAAATTCAAAGGGCTAGTGCCCTTTTTTAATATTCTTAAGTTATTTGAGGGCAACTAACCCCCCTCTCATGCCCACCATATCCCAAAACACATTCAATCAAGATTTTGAGATATCCATTTTGTTCAACGTGGTTGAAAGTTCTGGAAATTAGGTCTTTTAGGATGGTAACCCCCCACAGTCCTCATGGCAAGGGTTGTTAGTTATACCCTGGGGGCATATAAGTTATTATAGAAAGCGTTGTCGTAGAAAAACTTCAAAAAGAGCTCATTCAATTGGAAATTGAAATGGCTAGTGCCCTTTTTAATAGTCAAAAGTGATTGGAAGGTAACTAAAACCCCTTCCACGCCCACCATTTCCCCAAACACATCCAATCAAAATTTTAGGATAGCCATTTTGTTCAAAGCAGTTCAAAGTTCTGGAAATTATACCTTTGAGCAGGACACTCCTCCCACAGACTTCAGGGCAAGGGTTATAAGTTATGCCCAGGGAACATATAAGGTTTTTATAGAAATCTTTGTCGTAGAAACTTGAGAAAGGGCTCATTCGATTGAAAATTCAAAGGCTAGCGCCCTTTTTTAATATTCTTAAGTTATTTGAGGACAACTAACCCCCCTCTCATGCCCACCATATCCCAAAACACATTCAATCAAGATTTTGAGATATCCATTTTGTTCAACGTGGTTGAAAGTTCTGGAAATTAGGTCTTTTAGGATGGTAACCCCCTCAGAGCCCTTAGAACAAGGGTTGTAAGATATGGCCTGGGGGCATATAAGGTTTATATAGAAAAGTTGTTGTAGATATTAAAAAAATAGCTCATTTGGTTTTAAATTGAAAGGGCTAGCGCCCTTTTTAATAGTCAAAAGTGAGTGGAGAGTAATTAACCCCCCTCTCGCGCCCACCATTTCCCCAAACACATTCAATCAAAGTTTAGAGATAGCCATTTTGTTCAAGTAATTGAAAGTTCTGGAAATTATGTATTTGAGGATAACAAACCGCCCAGAGCCTCAAGGGCAAAGGTTGTAAATTATGTCCTGGGGCCATATAAGGTTTTTATAGATAGTGTTGTCGTAAAAAAAAAAACTTCAAAAGGGGCTCATTCAATTGGAAATTGAGAGAGGTCTAGTGCCCTTTTAATAGTCGAAAGTGATTGGAGGGTAGCTAACCACCCTCTCACGCCCACCATTCCCAGAACACATCCAATCAAAATTTTCAGATAGCCATTTTGTTAAACGTAGTAGAAAGTTTTGGATTGAAATTGAAAGGGCTAGCGCCCTTTTTAATAGTCAAAAGTGAGTGGAGAGTAATTAACCCCCCTCTAACGCCCACCATTTCCCCAAACACATTCAATCAAAGTTTAGAGATAGCCATTTTGTTCAAGTAGTTGAAAGTTCTGGAAATATGTATTTGAGGATAACAAACCCCCCAGAGCCTCAAGGGCAAAGGTTTTAAATTATGTCCTGGGGCCATGTAAGGTTTTTATACATAGTGTTGTCGTAACAACTTCAAAAGGGGCTCATTCAATTGGAAAGGAAATTGAGAGGGCTAGTGCCCTTTTAATAGTCGAAAGTGATTGGAGGGTAGCTAACCTCCCTCTCACGCCCACCATTCCCAAAACACATCCAATCGAAATTTTCAGATAGCCATTTTGTGCAACGTAGTAGAAAGTTCTGGAAATTAGGTCTTTGAGGATATCAACCCCATCCCCCAGCCCTCAGGCCAAGAGTTGTAAGTTATACCCTGGAAGCATATAATGTTTTTATTAAAAGTGTTGTCGTAGAAACTTAAAAAAAAGGCTCAGTCGATTCGAACTTCAAAGGGCTAGTGCCCTTTTTAATAGTCGAAAGTGATTGGAGGGCAACTGGCCCCTCTCTCACACCCTCGTTTTCCCCAAACACATCCAATCAAAATTTTGAGACAGCAATTTTGTTCAACGTAGTTGAAAGTTTTAGAAATTAGGTCTTCGAGGATGACAACCCCCCAAAGCCCTCAGGAAAAGGGTTGTAAGTTATGCCCTGGGGGCATATAAGGTTTTATAGATATCTTTATCGTAGAAACTTAAAAAAGTCTCATTCGATTGGGAATTCAAAGGCTAGTGCCCTTTTTAATAGTCAAAAGTGATTGGAAGGTAACTAAAACCCCTTCCACGCCCAACATTTCCCCGAACAAAATCCAATCAAAATTTTTGGATAGCCATTTTGTTCCAAGCAGTTCAAAGTTCTGGAAATTATACCTTTGAGCAGGACACTCCTCCCACAGACTTCAGGGCAAGGTGTATGCCCAGGGAGCATATAAGGTTTTTATTGGAATCTTTGTCGTAGAAACTTGAAAAAGGGCTCATTCGATTGGAAATTCAAAGGGCTAGTGCCCCTTTTTAATAGTCATAAGTTATTTGAGGGCAACTAACCCCCCTCTCATGCCCAACATATCCCAAAACGCATTCAATCAAGATTTTGGGATATCCATTTTGTTCAACGTCGTTGAAAGTTCTGGAAATTAGGTCTTTTATGATGGTAACCCCCTCAGAGCCCTTAGAACAAAATTGCAAGATATGCCCTGGGTCACATAAGGTTTATATAGAAATTTGTTGTAGAAATTACAAAAAGAGCTCATTTGGTTTTATTTTGAAAGGGCTAGCGCCCTTTCTAATAGTCAAGTGGAGTGGTGAGTAATTAACCCCCCTCTCACGCCCACCTTTTCCCCCAAACATACCCAATCAAAATTTTGAGCTAGCCATTTTGTTCAACGTAGTTGAAAGTTCTGGAAATTAGGCATTTGAGGATGAAAACCCCCCACAGCCCTCAGGGCAAGGGTTATAAGTGATGCCCTGGGGGCACATGAGTTTTTATAGAAAGCGTTGTCGCAGAAACTTCGAAAAGGGCTCATTCGATTGGAAATTGATAGGGCTAGTGCCCTGTTTAATAGTTGAAAGTGACTGGGAAGTAACTAAAACCCTTTCCTTGCCCACCATTTCCCCAACACATCCAATCAAAATTCTGAGATGACCATATTGTTCCACACAGTTGAAAGTTCTGGAAATTATACCTTTGAGACACTCCCCCCGGAGTCTTCAGGGCAAGGGTTATAAGTTATGCCCTGGGGGCATATAAGGTTTTTATTGAAATCTTTGTTGTAGAAACTTGAAAAAGGGCTCATTTGATTGGAAATTCAAAGGGCTAGTGCCCTTTGTTAATAGTCGAAAGTGATTTGAGGGCAACTAACCCCCATCTCACGCCCACGTTTTCCCCAAACACATGCAATTAAAATTTTTAGATAGCAATTTCATACAAAGTAGATGAAAATTTTGAAAATTAGGTCTTTAAGGGTGACAACCCCTTCCCTCCTCTCCCAGCCCTCAGGGAAAGGGTTGTAAGTTATGCCCTGGGGGCATATAAGGTTCTTATAGAAAGAAATCTTGTAGAAACATCGAAAAGGGCCCATTCAATTGGAAATTAAAATGGCTAGTGCCCTTTTTAATAGTCGAAAGGGATTGAAGGGCAACTAACTCCCCACTCACGCCCACCATTTCCCTAAACACATTCAATGAAAGTTTAGAGATAGCCATTTTATTTAAAGTAGTTGAAAGTTCTGGAAATTATGTATTTGAGGATGACAAACCCCCCAGAGCCTCCAGGGCAAAGGTTGTAAGTTATGCCCTAGGAGCATATGAGGTCTTTATATATAGTGTTGGCGTACAAACTTCAAAAAGGGCTCATTCAATTGGAAATGGAGAGGGCTAGTGCCCTTTTTAATAGTCGAAAGTGATTGGAGGGTAACTAACCCTCTCTCACGCCCACCACTCCCGAAAAAATATCCAATTAAAATTGTCATATAGTCATTTTGTTCAACGTAGTTGAAAGTTTTGGAAATTAGGTCTTCGAGAATGACAACCCCCCACAGCCCTCTGGGCAATGGTTGTAAGTTATGCCCTGGGAGCAAATAAGGTTTGTATAGAAAATGTTGTCGTAGAAACTTCAAAAAAGGGCTCATTCGACTGGAAAATCAAAGGGAGAGTGCCCTTTTTAACAGTCGAAAGTGATTGGAGGGCAACTAACCCCCCTCCCACGCCCACCTTTTCACCAAAAACATATCCAATCAAAATTTGAGATAGCAATTTTGTTCAACATCGTTGAAAGTTCTGGAAATTAGGTATTTGAGGCTGACAACCCCCCACAGCCCTCAGGGCAAGGGTTATAAGTTATGCCCTGGGGGCATATAAGTTTTTATAGAAAGCGTTGTCGTAAAAACTTCAAAAAGGGCGTATTCGATTGGAAATTGAAATGGCTAGTGCCCTTTTTAATAGTCGAAAGTGATTGGAAGGTAACTAAAACCCCTTCCACGACCACCATTTTCCCAAACACATCCAATCAAAATATTGAGATAACCACTTTGTTCCACGCAATTGAAAGTTCTGGAAATTATACCTTTGAGCAGGATACTTCCTTGCAGTCTTCAGGGCAAGGGTTATAAGTTATGCCCTGGGGTGTATATGGTTTTTAAATGAAATGTTTGTTGTAAAAACTTGACAAAGGGCTCATTCGATTGGAAATTCAAAGGGCTAGTGCCCTTTTTTAGTAGTCGAAAGTGATTTTAGGTCTTTAAGGATGACAACCCCTTCCCTTCCCTCCCACAGCCCTCAGGGCAAGGGTTATAAGTTATGCCCTGGGGGCATGTAAGGTACTTATAGAAAGCAATGTTGTAGAAACATCAAAAATGGCCCATTCAATTGGAAATTGAAATGGCTAGTGCCCTTTTTAATAGTTGAAAGGGATTGAAGGGCAACTAACCTCCCACTCACGCCCACCATTTCCCCAAACACATTCGATGAAAGTTTAGAGATTGCCATTTTGTTCAAAGTAGTTGAAAGTTTTGGAAATTATGTATTTGAGGATGATAAACCCCCAGAGCCTCCAGGGTAAAGGTTGTAAGTTTTGCCCTGGGGGCATATGAAATTTTTATATATAGTGATCAAAGGGGTTCAAAAAACTTCAAAAGGGGCTCATTCAATTGGAAATTGAGAGGGTTAGTGCCTCTCTTCCCCAAAACATATCCAATTGAAATTTTCAAATTTTTAAGTTTTTGGAAATTTTTGATTTAGCCCATATCATTCCCCAAATGATAACCCCCCTATCCAATTGAAAATTTTGAGCCATTTTGTTAGCCATTTTGTTCATTTTTATTTTCTTTGTATGATGGCAACCCCCCAGCCCTCAAATTTTTTTGCAGTTCAAGAGTAGTTGAAAGTTTTGGAAGTTATTTGCCCTGGGGGCATTTTTTTTAAAATAGATTTTTCTTCAAAAAACTTTAAAAGGGGCTCATTCAATGGAAATTCCAATGGGTTTGGAAAATTAGGTCTTTGAGGATGATAACCCCCCATCCCTCAGGCAAGGGTTGTAAATTATGCCCTGGGGGCATAAATGGTTTTATTAAAATCGTTGTCGTAGAAACTTCAAAAAAGGCTTATTCGATTGGAAATTCAAAGGGCTAGCGCCCATTTTAATAGTCGAAAGAGATTGGAGGGCAACTAACCACCCTCTCACGCCCACCTCTTCCCCAAACACATTCAATAAAAATTTTGAGACAAGAATTTTGTTCAGCGTAGTTGAAAGTTTTGGAAATTAGGTCTTCGAGGATGACAACCCCAGAGCCTTCTGGGCAAGGGTTGTAAGTTATGCCCTGGGGTATATAAGGTTTGTATAGAAAGCGCTGTCATATAAACTTCAAAAAAGGCTCATTCGATTGGAAAATCAAAGGGCGAGTGCCCTTTTCAATAGTCAAAAGTGATTGGAGGGCAACTAACCCCTCTCTCACGCCCACCTTTTCCCCAAGCATATCCAATCAAAATTTGAGATAGCCATTTTGTTCAACGTAGTTGAAAATTCTGGAAATTAGGTATTTGAGGCTGACAACCCACCAAAGCCCTCAGGGCAAGGGTTATAAAGTTATGCCCTGGGGGCTTATAAGTTTTTATAGAAAGCGTTGTCGTAGAAAACTTCAAAAAGGGCGTATTCGATTGGCAATTGAAATGGCTAGTGCCCTTTTTAATAGTCGAAAGTGATTGGAAGGTAACTAAAACCCTTCCCACGCCCACCATCTCCCCAAACACGCCCCAATCAAAATATTGAGATAACCATTTTGTTCCACGCAATTGAAAGTTCTGGAAATTATACCTTTGAGTAGGACACTTCCCACACAGTCTTCAGGGCAAGAGTTATAAGTTATGCCCTGGGGGTATATAAGGTTTTTATTGAAATCTTTGTAGTAAAAACTCTAAAGGGGCTCGTTCGATTGGAAATTCAAAGGGCTAGTGCCCTTTTTTTAGTAGTCGAAAGTGATTTGAGGGCTACTAAAACCCCTCTCACGCCCACCTTTTCCCCAAACCATCCGATCATTATTTTTAGATAGCCATTTTATTCAACGTTGTTGAAGGTTTTGGAAATTAGGTCGTTAAGGATGACACCCCCCCCTGCTGTCCTCAGGGCAAGGGTTATAAGTTATGCGCTGGGGGCATAAAATGTTTATATAGAAAGTTGTTGTAGAGAATTCAAAAAGGGCTCATTTAACTGGAAATTGAAAGGGCTAGTGCCCTTTTTAATAGTCGAAAGTGAGTGAAGAGTACTTATGCCCCCTCTCACACCCACCATTTCCCCAAACACATCAAATCAAAGTCTAGAGATAGGCATTGTGTTTAAAGTAATTGAAAGTTCTGGAAATTATGTATTTGAATGAGAAACCCCCCAGAGCCCCAGGGCAAAGGTTGTTAGTTATGCCCTGGGGGCATACAAGGTTTTTATAGATAGTGTTGTCATAAAAACTTCAAAAGGGGCTCATTGAATTGGAAACTGAGAGGGCTAGTGCCCTTTTTTATAGTCGAAAGTGATTTGAGGGTAACTAACCCCCCTCTCACGCCCACCATTCCCGAACACACATTCAATCAAAATTTTCAGATAACTGTTTTGTTCAACCTAGTAAAATTTCTGGAAATTAGGTCTTTGAGGATGACAACCCCCACCCCCCAGCCCTTAGGGAAAGGTTTGTAAACTGTGCCCTGGGGGCATATAAGGTTTATATTGATAGTGTTGTCATAGAAACTTCAAAAGGGCTCATTTGATTGGAAATTGAAAGGGCTAGTGCATTTTTAATAGTTGAAAGTGATTGGAGAGCAACTAACGCCTCTCACGCCCACCGTTTCCCCAAACATATCCAATCAAAATTTTGAGATAGCTATTTTGTTTAACGTAGTTGAAAGTTCTGGAAATTAAGTCTTTGAGGATGACAACCACCTCACAGCCCTTAGGGTAAGGGTTTTAATTTATGCCCGGGGAACATAAGGTTTTTATAGAAAGCGTTTTTCGTAGAAACTCAAAAAGGGTTCATTCGATTGGAAATCGAAAGGCCTAGTGCCCTTTTAATAGGCGAAAGTAATTGGAAGGCTTGACATTTCTATAGTAAAGATTGATGTGGGTACAATATATTTTTTTGTTGTTGTTGTTGTTGTTGATTAGACCAAGGCGCTTCGTATCAAAGGAGTTGTCGTAGGAACTTCAAAAGGGCTCATTCGATTCTATCATTTAGTTATGAATCAGCTATCAGCGAAGTAACATCGTTTGGCTGGTATTTTCAAAACCTAGGTTGATGTAAGATAAAATGAATTGAAGCAGCAAAGTGGGCGGACTTTTGTTCTGTGAATGCGAAAAAGTTCTTTTTATGTAAGGAGACTGTTAATTAATGATTACGCATAAACAGAAGTCAATTTATTAGCTGAGGGTTCCAAGCGAAGATTTGAAGAGTTCCTGTTGGCAATTTATGTGTTAGCCGTGCATTAACGGCTTAGCGAATTGCACGTCGGTACTTACGTGGATAAATAAGAAGTACTTTTTCTGGTAAGAATATTCTAATTTTTTATTTACTGGTTTGTGATGAGGAGGAATAAGCGTAAACGTAAAACACAGGACCAATTTGGAACGGTTTCCCATGACAAATCTGGCCATTCATCTTCAACGCCAAATTCAATAAATCTTGCTTCGATCCAGTCATTAGCGAACGATTTCTCAAAAATTCTTAAAATCGTAACGGAGTTTCAAAATACACTAAAACCAATTGACACGAGATTGGCCAATCTAGAAAATCGAGTAATTTTTGTGGAAAATGCTCAAGCTATTCTTGCAATCCAATTTTGCTCAAGTTGGAAAAAGTTGCGATGCAGTAAATACTACTACTACTACTAACAACTCACCGCAGCACCAAGCCACCTTGGGCCAACATAGCTACGCACGTTCCTTCTCCATCCCAATCTATTTAAAGCCTCCCTTTTTACACCCGCCCATGAAGTTCCTATTTCCTTAAATCTTTCTTTATGATGTCCTCCCACCCCAGACGAGAACAACCTGCTTTCCATTTAGCCCTAGACGGTTGGCCGAAAAGAACAATTTTCGGCAATCTGTCATCCTTCATCCGCACAATGTGCCCTAGCCACATCAACCTTTCTTTTATTATAGCCCTAGAGAGCGGTATTGAACCACATTTTTCGTATAGCCTATCGTTTGAAATACGGTCAGTCAGCCGGGTACCCATAACAATCCTTAAGCGATTTCTCTGGAAAACTTCTAGCAAATCTTCATCCGCTTTTCGGAGCGCCCATGCTTCAGAGCCATAATCGACCACTGTCATCACTGTAGCTTCTAATATTCGAATCTTGGTTTGCAGACTTATCTTCCTATTCTTTGAAACTTTTTTAACTGTGAAAAAAACACCCTGAGCCTTGGCTATTCTACTTTTGACTTCTTCACTGCTCCAACCATCTTTACTAATAATACTACCAAGGTAAGTGAATCTGTCCACCTGATCAATCTTTTCATTACCCAACTTCACCTTTTCATCTTCACTTATTCCTAGCCTTAGTGACTTAGTCTTTTTAACATTAATTTTCAAACCTATTCTAGTACCCTGAACTCGCAAAACCTCTAAAACTTCATTCGTTTTGCTCACACTTTCATCTAGGATGCTTAAATCATCAGCATAATCTAAGTCCAGGAGACTTTTTCCTCCCCGTTTGATTCCGTGGTCTCCCATTGCCTTTCCTGTGCTCCTTAAGACAAAGTCCGTCAAAATATCCATATAAAGGGGGATAGAACACAACCCTGCTTAACTCCAGATTCAATACAAAACCAGCTGCTAACCTCGTTTCCTACCTTAACCGCATTAGTGTTATTCTCGTACCTAGCACTAATCACTTTAATGTATTTGTCTGGTATACCATACAAGGATAAAACCATTAATAAAGCTCTTCCATCAAAAGAATCGAACGCTTGCTCATAATCTATAAAACTGAGACCAAAGGTGTTTGAAAAACTCAGGCACTTCTCAATTATTAACCTAAGAGTGAAAATTTGGTCGACACATCCTCTACCTTTTCTAAAACCGCACTGCTCTTCTCTTTAAAACTTTGTCTATGGCATCTCTCTGTCTAAAAGTATCATATTACTAAGTAATTTACTACCTACAGAGACCAGACTAATCCCTCGATAATTACCACACTCACTTTTATCACCTTTCTTAGAAAGTGGTTTAATTAAGGTTTTCCTAAAATCTTTAGGTACTTTCCCTTTTTCAAAAATTATATTCATAATCTTCAGTAACTTATTTCTAACCTCAGAGCCACCATATTTAAGAAACTCATTGATTTAGGAGATTAGACAGACTCATTGGGCTGTAGAATATTGACCGTTTGAGTTGTGGAAGACGTTAAAATACTCAAAAATACTTTGTATTTTCAGTTATTGCAGGATTGATTTCATAGATTGTGGAATGGTGAGCCCCCTGGGCTATCATTTGGGTGAGCCTCAACTCAGAATATGCAATTTAGATTAATTGCTTCGTGTTATGTGCATAATTATTCTATATATGTTATTTTGAGTTATACTTTTATCGCATTGCGTTCATTTTTAAGCCTTGAGATAAAAACTGAAACCTTAGCATAGACAGTGGTGGGGGGAAGTCTCCCCTCTCACATGCATAATTGAGCAGCCACAGAGAAAGTAATGCAAATGAAAATAATCTGTCTTTTGAAAATTTCTTTTTTCAAAAGACACGAACAAAATCGTCTAAAGGAACCTGAAGTGCTATCTGTGACATTTCCGTTGATTCTTTATTCCCGTTACTTTCAGATGTTTAATTTAGAGTATTATCGAATGGGTTTAGTAGTCCCCTCCCTGAATAATTCACATTTGAATCACCCACCCTGGTAAATTCATACCCCCTCAAAGAACATTTTCTTTTCCTGCTGATAATTCCCCCGCGTTAAATTCCACCCAGCAGAAATTTATTTATTAATTTACATCAATATCAGCTCTAAATTTATTTATTAATTGTATTGTATGTTTGTTTGCATTGATTGTTTATTTACTGATTGTTTGATTGTTTATATGCCCCCAGGGCATAACTTAGAACGCCTACCCCCAGGCCCTGGTGGGCTGTGTCGACACCGGAGTTTTTTCTTATCAGAACTTTGAACTATTCTAATAAAATGTCTATCTCAAAATTTTTATCTGATGCACCTAGGACGTGGAGGAGAGGGGGGGGGATGTTGCCCTCCAATCTCTTTTGACTCTTAAAAAAATGAACAAGAACTTTCAATTTCCAATCAAATGAGCACTCTCTAAAGTTTATACGAGCATCCCTTCCATAAGAAATGATGGGAAGGATTTGGAAAATCCCAAAAAAGGACACTAGCCCTTTGAATTTCCAATCGAGTGAGCCTCTTTTGAAGTTTCTACGACACCACCTTCTATAAAAACCTTATATGCCCCCAGGTTACAACTTAAAACCATTGCCTTGAGGGTTGTGGGGGAGTGTCCTCCTCAAAACATATTTTCTATCGGAAAATCAACTACGCTGAACAAAATGGCTATTTCAAAATTTTGATTGAATGTGTTTGGCGGAATGATGGGCGTGGGGGGGGGGGCTAGTTACCCTCCAATCACTTTCGACTATTAAAAAGAGCACTAGCCCTTTGAATTTCCAATCGAATGAGCCTTTTTCGAAGTTTCTACGACAACGCCTTCTATAAAAACCTTATATGCCCCCAGGGCATAAATTAAAATTCCCTTACCCTAAGGGTTGTGGGGGAGTGTCCTCCTCAAAACATATTTTCTATCTGGAAATCAACTACGCTGAACAAAATGGATATCTCAAAATTTTGATTGGATATGTTTGGGGGAATTATGGGCGTGGGGGCGGGGGGCTAATTGCCCTCCAATCACTTTCGACTATTAAAATGAGCACTAGCCCTTTGAATTTCTAATCGAATGAGCCTTTTTTGAAGTTTCTACGACAACGCCTTCTATAAAAACCTTAAATGCCCCTAGGGCATAACTTAAAGCCCTTGCCCTGAGGGTTGTGGGGGATTGTCTTCCTCAAAAAACATATTTTCTATCTGGAAATCAACTACCCTGAACAAAACGGATATCTCAAAATTTTGATTGGATGTATTTTGGGGAATTTTGGGCGTAGGGGGGGGGGGGGCTATTTGCCCTCTAATCACTTTCGACTATTAAAAGGGTACTATCCCTTTGAATTTCCAATCGAATGAGCTTTTTTTAAGTTTCTAAAACAACGCCTTCTATAAAAACCTTATATGCCCCGAGGGCATAACTTAAAAACCTTGCCCTGAGGGTTGTGAGGGATTGTCGCCCTCAAAACATATTTTCTATCTGGAAATCAACTACCCTGAACAAAATGGGTATTTTGATTGGATGTATTTGGGTAATGATGGGCGTAGGGGGGGGGGGGGGGGGGCTAGTTGCCCTCCAATCACTTTTGACTATTAAAAAGGGTACTATCCCTTTGAATTTCCAATCGAATGAGCTTTTTTTGAAGTTTCTACGACAACACCTTCTATAAGAACCTTATAGGCCCCCAGGGCACAACTTAAAACCCTTGCCCTGAGGGTTGTTGGGGGGGGGGGGTTGTCCTCAACAAAAACATATTTCTATCTGAAAGTCAATTACGCTGAACAAAATGGCTATCTCAAAATTTTGATCGGATGCGTTTGGGGAAATGAT
This sequence comes from Artemia sinica, assembly GCA_027921565.1. Taxonomy (NCBI): domain Eukaryota; kingdom Metazoa; phylum Arthropoda; class Branchiopoda; order Anostraca; family Artemiidae; genus Artemia; species Artemia sinica. The sequence continues at coordinate 2,081,709 of CM051259.1, read as the reverse complement.
GGACGTGGGCGGGGCTAGTTAACTCCAATCAATTTTGACTTTTGAAAACGGCACTAGCCCTTTTAATTTCCAGCCGAATGAGCCTGTTTGAAGTTTCTACAACATTACCTTCTATAAAAAACTTATATGCCCCCTGGGCATAACTTAAAATCCTTGCCCTGAGGGTTGTGGGGGAGTGTTTCTCCTCAAAAGTGTATTTTCTATCTGGAAATAAACTACGCTGAACAAAATGGCTATCTCAAAATTTTGATTGGATGTGTTTGGAGGAATGATGGGCGCGGAGGGGGGGGGGGCTAGTCGCCTTCCAATCATTTTCGACTATTAAAAAGGGCACTGGAACTCTCGATTTCGAATCGAATGAGCCCCCTTTGAAGTTTCTATGACGACCCCTTCCATATGAAGTGCCTCTGGGGAAAAAAAATAATAAATAAATAAATAATAAAACATTGGAGCAGTATGACCTTTACTATAGGCAACGCTACAGCGTTGTCTCTGAAAAAACGCGTTCTATCAAAACTTTATATGCCCCACGGGCATAACCTACAACCCTTGTCCTGAGGGCTGTGGGGGAGCGTCCTGCTCAAAAACATAATTTCTAGCTGGAAATCAACAACGCTGAACAAAACGGCTATCTAAAAATGTTGATTGGATGTGTTTGTGGAAAAGGTTGTCGAGAGAGAGGCGTTAATTGCCCTCAAATCACTTTCGACTACTAAAAGGACACTAGGCCTTTGAATTTCCAATCAAATGAGGCCTTTTGCAAGTTTCTACGACAAAGATTTCAATAAAAACTTATATTCCCCCAGGGCATAACTTATAACCCTTGCCCTGAAGACTGTGGGGGGAATGTTCTGCTCAAAGGTATAATTTCCTGAACGTTAAACTGCATGGAACAAAATGGCTTTTTCAAAAGTTTGATTGGATGTGTTTGGGGAAATGGTGGGCGTGGAAGGGGTTAGTTGCCTTCCAATTATTTTCGACTATTAAAAAGGGCACTAGCCATTTAAATTTCTAATCGAATGATCCCTTTTTGAAGTTTCTACGACAACACGTTCTATAAAAACCTTATATGCCCCCAGTGCATAAACTTACAACGCTTGCCCTGAGGGCCGTGAGGGGGTTGTTATCCTCAAAGACCTAATTTACAGATCTTAAAACTACAAAACTACAGAACTGAACTGGTGGGTGTGGAAGAGGTGTTAGTTGTCTTCCAATCACTTTCAACTATTAAAAAGGGCACAAGCCACTCCAATTTCCAATTGATTGAGCCCTTTTCGAAGTTTCTACGACAACTTCTTCGATACGAAGTGCCCTGCTCTAAAGTAAAAAAAAAATAATAATAAATAATACATTTTGCCAACAGCGTTCTTATATGCCCTCAGGGCATAACTTAAAACCCTTGCCCCGAGGGTTTTGGGGGGGAGTGTCCTCCTCAAAAATATAATTTCTATCTGGAAATCAACTACGCTGAACAAAATGGCTTTCTCAAAATTCTGATTGGATATGTTCGGGAAATGGTGGGTATGGAAGGGGTGCTAGTTGCCTTCCAATCACTTTCGACTATTAGAAAGGGCATAAGCCACTCCCACTTCCAATTGAATGAGCCCTTTTCGAAGTTTCTACGACAAATTCTTCGATACGAAGTGCCCTGCTCTAAAGTAAAAAAAATAATAAATAATGCATTGTGCCAACATCGTCCTTATATGCCCTCAGGGTATAACTTAAAACCTTGCCTCGAGGGTTGTGGGGGAGTTTCCTCCTCAAAAACCCATTTTCTATCTGGAAATCATCTACGCTGAACAAATTGGCTATCTCAAAATTTGGATTGGATGTGTTTGGGGGAATGATGGGCGTGGGGGGGAGGGGCTAGTTACCCTCCAATCACTTTCTACTATTAAAAAGGACACTAGCCCTTTTAATTTCCAATCGAATGAGTCTTTTTCGAAGTTTCTACGACAACACCTTCTATAAAAACCATATATGCCCCCAGGGCATAACTTACAACCCTTGACTGGAAATCAACTACGCTTAACAAAATGGCTATCTCAAAATTTTGATTGGGTGTGTTTCGGGAAATGGTGGGTATGGAAGGGGTGTTAGTTGCCTTCAAATCACTTTCGACTATTAAAAAGGGCACAAGCCACTCAAATTTCTAATTGAATGAGCCCGTTTCGAAGTTTCTACGACAACTTCTTCGATACGAAAGCTCCTGCTCTAAAGGAAAAAAAAAAATAATACATTGTGCCAACATCGTTCTTATATGCCCTCAGGGTATAAATTAAACCCTTGCCCCGAGGGTTTTGGGGGAGTGTCCTCCTCAAAAACATATTTTCTATCTGGAAATCAACTACGCTGAACAAAATGGCTATCTCAAGATTTTGATTGGATGTGCTTGGGGAATGATGGGCGTGGGGGGGGGGGCTAGTTGTCCTCCAATCATTTTCGACTATTAAAAGGGCACTAGCCACTCCAATTTCCAATCGAATGAATCCTTTTCGAAGTTTCTACGACAACTCCTTCGATACGAAGTGCCCAGGTATGGAAACAAAATAAATAATACATTGTGCCAACATCGTTCTTTACTTAGGCAGCGCTATTGCGTTGCCTATGATAAGAGAAAACATCTTTTATTTGAGGTTTGAAAAGGAAATTGCTACTAACCACTTTCGTGGCTAATTACGTAAATTGGTGAGTTTGGATGTGGTTGATTTTTAGTATATAGCGTTCGATTTTTGGGGACCGAGGGCGTACTAGTCTATTTGCCGGACTGACATCTGTCCTTTTATTTTTAGGAATACCTTTGAATATTGTTGGAATATTTTAAGTGTTCAAGTATCGTATTGTATTGTACTTTATTATAGATTGCTTATAATTGTTGATTATCTGGGATCATTAGTACCCATGGCATATATGTCCAGACCATGTAATTTGGTGGCATAAAAAAAAGTATTATATTATACCCAACCCCTCTATACAACATTATTTAAGCGTCTCGATGACTCCCAGTAGGTGCGCTTCAAATAATTAAACGGGCGAAGTACTAAGGGCACGCTACCGAGATTTACTCACCCGAGGACCGTATTTATGCCCCTACAAAGGGTAGAATAACACATCAAATTAGACCCCGGCGCCACGCCGATGAGGGAAGACCGGCGGCGGTGGGGCCAAAAAACAGCACGCCTTGCCACGCCGCGCCGCCGGTAAGATGTCGGCGGCGCGCAGCCGGCGTGATCAATGTTGACCGCAAACATTAATGTTTTCATCAGTCTTTCTCAAATCACATGCTTAAATTTACAACAGATTCTAGCCTATTCATGAGTTCAAAAATTCACAAGTCGCTGCCTGGAAACTGGTCTTCTTCGTTATTCATCAAGAGAAGTGGAAATGTGGTAGAAACGAAATGGCTGTGGCGTTTCAGAACCCTTACATAATACGAGTAGTTGAATTATCTATTAGTTATATATTCTTAACATAAATAATTATCAAAATTAGTAGTTTTTTCATCGAGCATTACTGCATATACAACTTCAAATACCGTATCACAGAATTCGCCAGTTATCTGGGTAAAAACTTTAAATATAACTTTGAACTTAGAAGCTTAGTTTTTTCATAATGCCCTTTGAAACAGATATTTGACAAAAATATCTGTTTTGTCACCTTTAAAACAGTTGAAATGGTTGACTTTGGTATTGATTGTTTTTTTTTTTGCTCTTTTGGATTCTTAAAAAGACTTCTTGTATTAAAAACTGGTTTTTAATTAAAAAAAAAATGCATTTTAAAGTATTTTGGCTTCTTTCTAGAATATGTGTCATGTAGGCTAAGGCTGAACTGCTGCTTTTTTATTGCTCTTGGCTGCTCTTTTGGATATTATTCATTTTTTTTTCCTTCGGGGATTCATTCCAAATTATTAATTGATAAATACCTAATATCAGTCAAATTATCAATTGCATCTTAAAGGAGTAAATTTATCAAATTGAAAAATACATGATGAACGCTTCACATGAAAATACTTCAATTACAATGAAACAAAAAACACTTAATGGTTTATTCGGTATGAAGAAAAATTAAATGCCAGTTATTTTCTGGTAAAAAATGAAAAGCTCATCCGTTCTAAATGTAATTAAATGAAATAATATGCAGGCTGAAGTAGCTCCAGGAAGATGTTGAGATTTTCATCCTAGTTCGTCACTTTTAATCCAAGCAAAAAGTTAGGACACTTAGTATCAGTTATTGAGTTTAAGCTTTGATTTCCAAATGCTCACAAAAATTACCAAATTTAAGAAAGTCGCAACAATAAGTCACCTGTGGTTAAAATACTCAAAGACTCCTCTTAGATTCCCACCCAGGCTCAAAACTACTGCTATGGTCATTTCCATGGAAATCTCCAAAGAGTTTCTTTTTAAAATAGCTTTCAAGCGTAGTTAGGGGTATTTAGCCTTTTTTGCTTTTCTTCAATGCTTTGAAAAAAGTGTTATAATATTCCAAATATTACATTTGTGCATATATTTGGTAATCATTCGTGGGGTGATCGAATTTTTTAAACCACTGTAGATACGTAAGAACGTTGCAAACATCTAGTACCTTGAGGTCATAAGACTGTCAAAGACTCCTCCTTAAGCCTCCCAAATTGAAAGCTTTTATTATGACCTGGCCTTTAAATGTAACTTGGGCACTGGACCAAGGGCACCGTTGTCACTCGAGCGCAACGTTAGGTGGGGATGTCGATATCGCTTTCGCCACACCAATTCGTTTTAGTGAGAATCTGCCTGGTACTTATGAATGAATGTTTTCAAAATAAACCCGCCGATGAATTAAAACCGATGAATTCCTCACCCAAGCCCACATCCCGGTGGAAGAAGCTGCGATCCTGGCAAGCGATAGGTCAACCTGGAGGTGCCTAGTCTCATCGTTCTCTGCGCCGAACCCTCGGCAGGAGCCTTAAGTCAAAGTAAGTCAAGTCAAGTCATATTCTTGGGGTAGCTTCCCAACAATTGAGTATTAAATATTCAGGTGTTCAACAATTCAGTATTAAACATTAAGAAAATCTTGTCTAAAAACAGCAAAAAAAAAAGAAAATCTGCAAACTTACAATTCAGCTATAGAAACAATCTATCGGCTGTCAATTTCAAAATCCAACTGAAGGCTGAAGCTGTATAGTAGTGAATTCGTTCTATAGTTCTATTCAACTTGAAAATAAAATTTTTGACTACAAACGATGTTAGAAATAGCGATTGGGAAACTACATTCAAAATGATTTAAACTCATTTCATAAAGACGATACTCTTTTTTGTCAACATATGAAGAACTGTGTATATTCCAATATTTGCAATTGCACATTGCATCTGTCTGGTTTTTATGCAAAGTGACAAAAGAGACGAAAATTAATCAACAAGAGAGTAGTGAAGAATTATGGTATGCAAAGTAATATTTGGCAGGGAAAGTCACTGGTGATAAATCGCTAGGGGTGGCACCGTGATTGCGTGATTTTCGGGGAACCAAATTTTTTTTTCGGGGTGACGCATAGATTTTCGGGGAATTACCCGTAAATTCGGGGACAGTGCAAGCCCTGCTTGATTTCTAATCAGGAAAATCGAAATACTAAACCACACGAGAAGGAAAAGCTCCGACTTTGCGGTTGACGCAATAAAGAATTGCCGCAAAATTATTTAAAGTCGACCGAACGCCACCGCCTCTGTCGGCGGCGGCACGTCTTTGACGCGCCGGCGGCGTTACGACACTCCGGTGGCGTTCGACCGGGCCTCTCGTTGGCGGCGTTTGGTCGATCTGCCAGCGCGGCGCCGGGGTCTACATCCAACATAAAACCTACTTTACTACAACACAGTGGCACTAAAATGGATATTATCAAGGAGATGAAGGACACCTTTGGAGTTTGCGAGCAATGCAACTTTTTTGAAAGCTGGCGGATTAATATTAACAACCCTTAGGACGTCATTTATGGTCGACAGCTCTGCAGTCAAAATGGAAGTATTATCAGGAGGTCTTGTTATTCAGTTCAATGGACAACTTGGGATAACAGAAGCAGAAGAACATTTACTACCCTTTACTTTCAGTATATATTTCAGAGTAATTTTTTTATATTTTCAGAGTAAAAAAAACCTGAATGGAATGAACTTTCCTTTAACCCTCAAGGTCAGTGGCGTAATTTCGTCAAAATCCTGGGGGGGGCCAAGTTGGAGCCAATTTTCCCAGATCAAGTAAAAATGGCAGTAAAAAAATCAAAAATAAGCCATTTAGTACCAAAAAGGCAAAAATATACTAAATAAAACGGACCTGTTTTTCTCTAAACTTGAATTATGCAGGCTTACCTTAGTTTTGACAAGATTAAAACATGAATTATGCAGGCTTACCTTAGTTTTGACAAGATTTTTTCAGAAACTAAATTTCAGATGGGGGGGCAAACTGAGGACGGGGGGACAAACTGGGTTCTGGAGGGTGCAGTTGTTCCCTTCCGGAAGGACAGGAGATGAGAGATGTCATTTACCATCCCAGAAGGACATGAAAATAACTGAAACGGGATGACTCAAGTTTCTATGACGTGAAAAGTTAAATAAACGTTTAGCACAACCTTTTTTTTTTTTTAAGGTAAGGTACTGGCTATTCAGCCTAGTTCGGCGCCAGAAAGCTGTTGGACCAGGTTCTGCCAAAATGTTCGGTCCTCTATCTGTGGTTGAATGAGTTGAAGCCAAGACTTGTCCCACATGTAGCCATATTTTCGGAAACAATATAATGGTTCAACATCCTTCTTCACGATGTTCAGCCGTTTCTCATTTATTAGCTCAACCTAGTGGATGACAAACTTTGTAAGAGACAATCCTTCAAAAAATTAGGTTAAAAGTACCATGCTCGTTTCCAATCGCTTGCATTTTGCTTTAATTCTTGACTATTAGTAAGTAAGTAAGTAAGTTTATTTGTAACCCGTAATATAAAATGCGGAGTAAAAAAAGAAAAAAAAACGAAATAATATTATCCACAAGGATATAATAAGGAAAATACAACATAAATAACTTAACAATATCCATAGAATCACTAATCTGGAAAAAAATAAGTGAGGGGGTCACTGGCACATATCTTCCTCGGAGTATTGGTCCTCAGATCCTTAGCGATGTTGTCAAGCAGCACTAGAGGTTCGATAAGTCCAAAATGAGAAATAATCTTGTGATTTCTGTACCACCTTGGCAAATATAGCAGGAATTTACAATATTTAAAATAGAGTATCCTTAGCTGAAGACGGTCTTTTTTGCGCATTAGAGGCTGCAAAACGGAAAGAAAGAGAATTGCAGGAGAACAAAAACTATGGTAAAGTTTACATAAGCCGCGGCGGCTGTACCTCCCTCTATTAGGCGAGATTTTACCATTTGAGAATCGAATGCACTGCAGAGCACTAGCAACCAGAGACGAGCATGTAGTCGAAAGTGTATCAGAAAAAGTAATCCCAAGCTATTTCAACTTTGAGACACCCTTGAGTAGCATTGTACCCACATGTAAAGAAGGAGCAGGGTTGGAAGTATTAAAACACAGAAACACGCATTTTGAAGCATTTACAGAAAGCCCAATCATACTCAAAGCATTAATCAGAACATTTAGGTTCTTTGTGAGGCCTGACCTAGTATGACTAACTAGCAGAACATCATCAGCATAGGCAATGTGACTAACAGCAGTATTTTCTAGAAACACAGTAGGAGACAGCATTCGCAAACAGTCCGCAAGCACAGTTTTAAAAATACATGGAGACAGCACACCACCTTGCCTGACTCCCTTCTTTACTGAGATAGGCTCGGATATATCAGACATCCATTTTAACCAAACCAACGAATTGGAATACCAGTATTGAAGAACTTTTACTACGGAAGAATTAACTCCTGCTTTAACTAAGCAGCGAAGCACTTGCGAATGTACAACGTTGTCAAAAGCGCCCGAGATATCAACCGAGCAAAAATAAAGTGGCCTTTTTTGCATTTTTGCCGAGACTAGCAACTGACCAAGTATATGATGGGCTTGAGAACAACCAAAACCGGCTCTGAACCCAACTTGATAATCAGAAAAATCACATTTAGTCAAAACTTCAGGCAATACGACATACTCGAACAGCTTGCTCATGAAACATGACATTGTAATTGATCGATAACTGGAACACTGATCAGCGTCCTTTCCCTTTTTCAAAACTGATGTTACGATTCCCGAAAGAAAACTATCTGGAACTAACGACAGGGCTAAACACACCTGGAATAGGAGCTGAATGTGTGTTAAAAATATTGGACACTTAATGGTGAAGTGATTGTAACACAGACCATCCATATCAGGAGCACTTGATTTCTTAACATTCTTAAAAGCCCGATAGATATCACCACTAGATATTGACAATATATGGACTTGCCGAAGAACTCGAGGAACAGTATTATGCAATAAGGAAGAAAACATGGACTGGATAAAATGATGAAATGTAGAAAAAAACACGAGTAAAATGAGCAACAAGATCAGTGATTTTGATAATCGAAACGATAGCAGGCACACATTTGCTGCTATTAATTACATTGGACCAAGATTTCCGATCCGAGGGGCCATCCAAACCATTCAGGCGGGCTTGACGCAAAAAAGATCTAAACTGACGTTTCGAATTTTGCTTGATTTTAAATAATTCACCAGACTTGGGCCGATCACAAGCAATCCAAAGACGAAGCCAAAACTTCGCACGTTGTTTAGCTTTTTTCACTTCTGGGCACACATTCCATAACGGTTTTCTGGTGCCAAATATAACTCGTTCAACAGGAACTGAAACTGAAGCAGCTGACTTCAAACAATGCACGATCTGTAATAGTAACAATTTAAGTCAATCTTAGCTGTCGGTGACCTTACAGAGGTTTGTAAAAGGTGAAAAGGCACTTTCAGGCTTGATAATAACGAGCAAAGAACATACAAATAAACTTCAGAATTTACTCGTTTCCAATTTGGCTTATCAAACCATTTATTATGGTAAGAAAAACGATTATAAGCCAGTAGAGCAGGCGACTCAATTTCACAAGTTAAAGGCAAGTGATCATCGTCAATTTTATCATCCAAAACAATGACAGGAGGAACCACGAGAGATCCCCTTGAAACTATAATATGATCAAGGTTTGATCTAGATTCATCACGGTTATGAATGTAGGTTAACTGTTTATCTTTATTGACTAACTGATAGTCACTAGGCAAAGCATCAAAAAAACAGGTCACTTCTTTCAGATTGGGACAGAAGATTGGCATTAACATTATCAGCCACAATCCAATTTAATCCCTGATTTGTCACTCTTAGCAGAAGTGTCCTGAGTCGCTTACAAGAACCCGCGAAGACAGATAGGGAAGAAATGTTCTTGCGATTGCATGGCATATAGACATTGATGAGGACCACATTACCGTATTTTATTGCCATTAAATTATGATCAGAAGAAATAAGCTCAGGTTTCTTAGGGAGGCGAACTAAAGTTGCTAGGCCCCCAGAGGGTCGACCGCGCGCGTTTTTTTTTTTTTAGCTTCACGTACAAACGTCTGGTGGGTGGGTGAACCTTTAAGAGTATCTGTATTGGCTTTAGTTAGAAAATTTTCCTGTAGGAAAACTATATCATAATCAAGAAGCTCATCAATAAGAAGATCTTTGTCTTTGGTTCCGTTAATATAAAGTGAAACAAAGCGAAATCTATTGCCAGTAACAATCATTTTTTATCCTTATTCAGAGCTTGTTTTAACACTGGGCATCTGAGACTATAGGAAACATGATTTCCCCCGCAGTTGGCGCAATTCGGGCTTTCAGTTAAGGATTATCAATTGTGTTACAACGTCCAGCAGTGCACTGTGAACACTTTTGATTAGTCGATGGGAGTAGGCAATTTCCGACAATATGGTTCGGCGATCGACAACGGTATCATCTAGGAGGTAACTTCTGAAAACGTCTAATTTAAAAACCTCGTATCCCAAATACAAAGCTTCGTTTATAGCTTTATTTAAGGCAGCATCGTCTAGAAACTCAAGGCGGAAGGATCCGGAACTTCCAATTTTAGTTGCATCAACGAGACCGGGAATCATACTAATAAGCTCTGATTTTTGCACAACATCAGGGATGTTACTCACAATACCAAGCACTATTTGATTAAGGACATGAGGGGATACATTTAGCTGACTAGTTGCAGCGGCGGTGAGAGAGACGGCTGAGGATTTATCTCGAGCATAGACTAACCACCTTTTCTTGACAGGATCAGATCTCAAACTTACGATACCATCATGACCATCCAGGGTATCAAGGGTCTCATTGAGCTCAATGGGATCTTTGAGGTCATTAGGTGGGTTTTTTAGAATAACTGCATAGGACGGTTTTGAAGAGACAGTACATTCTTGCATTAACGCCGGAGGACATCCAGTTGTTCCAGCCAGGAGAGTTCTCACACTTTCAGACAAAGAGCGTAGCTCAGACAAACAGGAGCTTACACGGCAACTCAACGCGCAAAAAGCATCGGCAGGAATAAGTGGTACTTCACTAGGGTGGCGGATAACAAAGACTGGCAGACCAACATCATCAGCATCATACTTTGCAATAGTATCGATAATATCGGGGACACTATTAATAAACGCATTTGTACCCACTCTCTTAGGCTGAATTTCCCCAGGATGGCAAAACTGGAAGATTTGCCTCCTTGCTTCAGAAAACTGGGCGAGCGTGAAAAATTCAGACATATGTTTCTTCATAATATCTGCAGAAAAGCCTTTTTCGATACTGTTTTGGACAAAATTCAGAACAGGACAATAAACGAGCATTCCAGCGGTCCACGCCATCAGCACCAAATGCTGAATATATACAGAATGAAGGAACCTAGGAACAAGGGAAGTGTAAGGACCCCCTCAACTGTCCTCCGCAATTTACGGGTAACTTAATACCGGCGGGTACAATACGTCGCTTGCAGGAGGTTCCTTCCACTCTTCTGCTAGTTCCCAGTACGCTTCTTAACGATAAGGAATAAAAAATGGCACTATAGAAAATTGAAACTATAGATGGCGTGCCATTCTACCCGAGAAAAAAAAAAATAGCGCTGGTGGAAATACCCAGGGAAAATGGCTTATTCTAACAATTGGAGAAGGTCATACAAACAATACTTGACAAAAAATCTATCTTTAGAGGGTAAACAACAACAGGAAAAGACCTCAAAATAATTCAGAAACTTTTTCAAGTTACCAGCAAAGATGCAAGCTCAGACACTATAGCATTGAATATATTGCATATTCCGTCTTCCTGAAATTTAACAGTTCGTGGTAACAAACTGTAAGTAAGGAGCCACTTGTCCAACTAGTAATTGAAACTCTAAGAAACAAAATTTTGAAAAAATTGGTGCGTTAAAATCGAGCATTTTATGCTGAATTCAAATATATAAAATTCATTCAGTTCAAAGTTACCCATGAAAAGCCATGAGCCTCAGAAAATTTGTATGATTTTTGTAAAAGAGGAAACACCCCAAACTGTCAAGCAATCTTAATGAAATAAATACCATCAGATTCAGGGTATCAGATAAGCCTACTGTTGAGGTTTTAAGTTCTTTTTCTAAAAAATGTGGAATTTTGTATATGGTCAAAAGCAAGATTAAGAATACGTGTTTATTCCTTTCTTTTTACCAGGGGCAATAGTATCGAACCAATAATCCTAAAAGATCGGGAGAGGGATCACTCGAACTGGAATCAAAAGCTTCAGTATCTAGTTTAAGTAACCAAAATGATTGGAATGTAACTATCACTCCTCCAACGTGTAGTAAGGCTAAAAATTAAAGACTCAAAAATGCAAATTGCATGCAAATGCAAAAGGTTTTGAAATAACGGTTTTACTGAGATACTGGATTTTGAAATAACCACTTCCCTGATATAAACAGGAAGTGTGGTCAGGGCATAAAGTATATATGCCCTGTTTTTAGACAAGTGGTTGGTCTTGATCTTTGTGCTTCTTTTTATTAATAACTGGATTTTGGATTGTTTTGGTATAGTAAGGATTATATGTCTGAATTATTATCTTATGTACTAATTATTTGTTGATACTTTCACCTGTAACCTTTAGAGTGAAGTCCCGTGTGTGGCTTAGAACGAAATGAATGTAATCAATATTTAACCTACTTCTTTTTTCTCAGAAACTCAGTAGGTTACGTCTCCTACTAACTAGCTTAGGCAGCCTTGCTACCAAGATGCTCCTCATAGTTTAACAATGTATTAACCTCCTAACATTTAGTGACAATAGAAGTCGCTCATCTCACGCTCAACAACCTGGGTTTACAAAACACACCTATTTCCCCCCTAAAACTTGACTTAGGTCTCCTGCCGGGCACTACTCTGCATAGATAGTGACGTCCGCGTCATCCATCCGCTTCGATCCAGTGCGAGCGTTTGCGCTTCTCTCGGTCTGATATTTGCCATCGCCAGGAACTCAGAAAGGTTGTCACACCATCGTTTCTTTGGTCAAGCGTAAGGTCACTTCAAGCCGGCTTTCATAGGGTAAAAGTCAAAGATCGTCTTTGCGGGTGAGTGCAGAGGCATTCAAAGTAAGTCTAAACCATAGTAAAATATGCTTGGCTACTTTGGTAGAAAACTGAGACTGTTTGGTGAGCTGCAGCAGCTTCTCATTACTTGCGAAATCAAACCATCTTGGACCTTCCATTCTTCTCAGGCACTTCAACTAGAATACATGAATAGCCTTTAGGGTAGCAGCTCAGGCAAACCGAGTGTCAGCTCCGTAAAGCACGAAGAGGGCGTTGAAAATCCGCAGTTTAGTTGAACAACTTATGTTCGGTATTCGCCAAAGGTGACGGTTGAGCCTGCCCACGGCAGAAGACGCTTTGGGTATCCTTGCTTTGCAGCTCGGGGAGAAGCGATCCATCTGAAGATTGTGGAGCTCAGGTAGGTAAACCTTTGGACAACTTCAATACTAATTGTTCTGTTTAGACTAGCTCCAGAAATAACAGCAAGAGAAAATGTATCTATGCCCAAAATTTTCGTTTTATCCCAGTTTATCTACAGTCCTACATTTGCCACCTGTTCTCATAAGATTTGAAGCGCTTCCAGCAGCTGACACATGGAGTCCGCTAGGATGGCCAAGTCGTCAGCAAAACCAGCATCTGAGATGACACGATCTCCAAACTTGAGCCCAAGCTGAGACGCGAAGTCGTCTTTGTCATAATTAAATAAAAAAAACAAGTTTTTGTAACTGAAAGTAAGGAACGACGTTAAAACTTAAAACGAACAGAAATTATTCCGTATATGAAAGGGGCTGTCCTTTCCTCGATACCTCGCTCTTTACGCTAAAGTTTGAATTTGTCACACAACTTATTTTTTAAAACAATAAAAAATTTTAGCGTAAAGAGCGAGGCGTTGAGGAGCGGACAGCCCCTTTCATATACGGAATAATTTCTGTTCGTTTTAAGTTTTGACGTCGTTCCTTACTTTCAGTTAAAAAAACTTGTTTTTTTTATTTAATTTTTGAACGTTTCTGAATTAATGCAGGTTTTGATTTTGGCTCACCGTACATGAATAATTAAAACAAAATTTGCATATTAATTTTACTTTTATTTGGTTCAATGGCTTTCTCGAAACCTGTTTAATTTTATTTACACAAACGTTTTCATTAATAATAAACATACGTAACTTACGAATTAACTTACGTAACGAACTTCTATATTCATATATTTTTAATACGTATATTAGGGGGTTCACCCCCTAGTCAATACCTTGTTATTTAAGCTAAGGTTCGAATTTTGTACCAATTCTATAAAAATAACCGCTTAATCACAAAAACTGTTAATTAGAATAAATAGCTCTTATGAAAGTACTAAATAATATTTGGCTTAAAGAGCGAGGTATTGACTAGGGGGTGAACCCAATCATATCCGTAATATTTTCTGTTCGTTTTAAGTTTTGATTTTGCTGCTTACTTTCAGTTGTAAAACTTTTTTTTTCTTAATTTAATTTCTGATCTTTTTTTAAATAATGCTGGGAAATCCGGCTTCCCCTTTATACCAATGTCCCTTCTCCTATGAAAACTTCCTTCATGGAAAGATCCTCCCACATAACTACCAGAAAAAATCCCCCCTGAAAACGTCTGTACACTTCCCAATAACCAATACTATATGTTAACATTGGGTAAAGTTCATAAATTTCAGCCCTCCCCCCGAGGACTTCGGGGGATGAAGTCATCCTAAAAGACATAGTTATCATATTTTCGACCATGCTGAACAAAATGGCTATCTCAAAATTTTTGATCGGGTGACTTTGGGAAAAAAATGAGCGTGGGAGGGGGCCTAGTTGCCCTCCATTTTTTGTCACTTAAAAACAGCACTAGAACTTTTGATTTCCGTTCCAATGAGCCCTCCCAGGATTTTTTAGGACCACTGGGTCGATCTGATCATCACTGGAGAAAAAAAAAAAAAAAAAAAAAAAAAAAAAAAAAAAAAAAAAAAAAAAAAAAAAAAAAAAAAAAAAAAAAAAAAAAAAAAAAAAAAAAAAAAAAACACGCATCCGTGATCTTTCTTCTGGCAAAAAATGCAAAATTCCACATTTTGTAGATAGAAGCTTGAAAGCTCCACAGTAGGGTTCTCTGATACGCTGAATATAATGGTGTGATTTTCATTGAAGTTTTATAAACGAATAGGGGGTCTTTCCTCCTTTTTCCGAAAAACAGCCAAATTTTTTCAGGCGCGTAAGTTTTGATGGATAGGACTAAACTTGAAGAAACTTATATATTTGAAATCGGCATTAAAATCTGATTCTTTTGATGTATCTATTGGTATCAAAATCCTGTTTTCTAGAGTTTCGGTTACCATTGAGCCGGGTCGCTCCTTACTTAAAGTTCGTTACCACGAACTGTTTGATATGGTCTATTATGGCATTGAAAAGCTCTGGGGCCACTGCACATCCTTGACGCACTCCTTTCGTGATTTGGAAGATTGGGCTGCGCCAGTCGTTGACTTGAACACGGTTTTTTGTACTATGGTACAGAGGGCATGCTGGGGGATATGCCTCCCCGAAGAAATCCGACCAAATTTTTAAACGAGGCAATTTTCCAAATGAAATTTTACGCGGGGGAAGTGAGGCGATTTCCTGGGATGATTTGAAGAACGGTCAGAAATTAACAAGTTTTTCAACTGAAATTAAGGAGCAATTTTAAAACTTAAAAAGAACAGAAATTATTCCGTGTTCTCATCACTGCCAAAGCTTAGTACGAAAATACTAAAACTACTAGTCCTATTACCTATATTCAGCAGAAAACAGTATCGAAAAAAGTAATATGGCAAAAAACATTATGGCGAAGATGGAACGAGGACATTTCGGAAAGAAATTGCATCTCTATCTATTTCTTGCCTCCCCTCCCCCCCCCCCAAAAAAAAAAAATCAATATTCTTTAATTTTATCAACATCCTAAAAAATGCTGATGCTCCGTTTTGGCAGAGGACAGCTGAGTAGCACTGGCTGTCATAGGAGGGGCTGTGGTAAATTTTTACTTAGGGAAAAACATGCGCAATTTGTGGAAGTCATTATATGTAATATTTTGATAATTGACATACCATAAAGGACTTCCTATTTGTATTTTCTCGAACGATAATACGGAATACATGGGCGCTAATAAAGGGCGCGGGTCGGCCTTTGCCCCAAACCAAGATTTTAGAAACACATTTTTATATTTCTATATAAAAAATAAAAAAACTAAAGATACCCTCTCCTTAAATTTTGTAAAGTACCTATTTTGCATCTTTATTAAAAATCCTTGCCTCCCTACATTTTCTTGAATTTGCACCACTCAGGGGCAGACACAAGGATGGTTTTTTGGGACACGTGCCCCCCCCCATCCTCATAAGGTCAGAGGTTCTTCTAATTATTCTAGCGGAGGGGCAAAACAAACCAATTGAGGAGCCCAAGTTTCTCTGTTGCACCCCTACCCCCAAAATTGATTCTATATGCGTCCCTGGTGCCACTGATGAAATTATAATATAAAAATGATTATACAAAATTAATGATGGGTAGGAATGTAGGGGCTGAAATGCAGGGGCATCAATAGATAGGAGCCACTGCCCCACACCCAGTCTTCTGAAATACCTTTTTTATATTGTCAATAAAAGATAGAAGAAACTGACCCCCCCCCTAGATTATTTAAGATACCCTTTTCGTATCTTTATTTAAAAACCCTTGTCCCCTTTACATTTTCGTCAATTTGAGCCAGATTTGTGGGGACAGATACAGGGGTGGTTTTAGTGACACATGCTCCCCACTCCGTTAAGGTCAAAGTCTTGACTAATAAGAGTAATTGGGGCTGGGGGGGGGAAAGAACGTTGGAGGAGCCCAGATTTCGTTGGTGCATATCCTCTCCCAAACACTGATTCTCTACGTACCCCTGGTGTAACTGATGAAATCATAATATGACAATGATTTATATTTTTAAATCTTCTAATATTCAACTCAAATAGTGGCCCCATTATCATAGCAATGACCTGTGTTGCCAAGGCCTTAGATTAAGGGTACTATTTATCCGACTAAAATTTACCAGAGTTTAAATTGTACCACTGAACAGCAGGTTAAAAATTTGCCGTGACAACAACAAAATTTTTGATAAGCCAAAACTTAAACAGATGTCCGAGTAAGAGAGGAGTAAATAAAACCAAAATTTACCGGAAGATTTAATTGTACTGATAAATTTCCGAATGTACCGAATTGTACCAGGACCCATAAATTGTGCCAAAAACGGTACAATTGTTCCACGTTGTCAACGCTGGTAGTGACCTTCATCCATAAATGAGGATTCTACTTAACATAAGCAACTGATGAATAGAACAAGTTTCAGTTTCAACGACTGACACAAGCTGCTGAGAATCAAGCAGGTTTCAAATGCAACAAAATAGCTAAAAAAAAAATGGCAAGATTCACATTCCGACAACTTGTAATTCTAACTGCTTTGATATTCGGGCTATTTCATCAATTGGCATTATACATTTGTGACAAAGATACAGCAAAGGGACCACCCAAACACTACTATTGAGGTTGTGATTACATGTGCTACAAATGAACGAATATTAAATATAACAAAAAAGAGTGATTCTAAGACGTTGGAAAAACTGAGGACGCTTATAGCTTCGATTAATAAAACTTCAGAAGGCTCCTATATTCGATTTAATTTAATAAGCTATGAAGAAGAAATTGCTCGTATCAAAAGTATTTTGCAGTCGGCAATCGGATTCAACAAAAAGGTTAGACGTTTTCCTTTTTAAATTTTACCTGTAATTATCTGTGCGTAATAAGTATGCATAAACGTAATAAGAGGATTGGGTGGGGCTTGTACATGGCCACTTCCGAAGGAATCATGCAATACGAATAAAAGTTGTACCATTAGATTCTTCATTTTATGATCTTTCCAAATATCATGGTCACTTTTCTGAAAATCCATCCCTGCCCCCCAAACGGTCCTAGATATAGCCTTAGTAATACATATTTCTCCACTATTTTGACTCCAATGATACGTGATACGTTCTTTGTGGAAACGGGTTTTATATTCTTTTTTTTTAAGAATAATAATTTCTATAATAAATATTTTTTTGAGTTTTATAGTTTATCGGGTTTTACTTAGTTTTCAATATCTCTTCATATAATTTCATATAAATCATATTTCTAAAGGGGGAAAGGAGGGGTTAAGATTAGATTATTTTTGCTGGAAATGTATTCGACTTCTTCTTCGCTGCTATGAAATGCTGCGCTTTTTGAATAGTTTGTCCTCATGATGATTAAAGCCCCATGGCTTCCATTGTGATCGTCCTTACCACAGCATAATGGTTCTCTACCTTTTCGAGGCATAATGCCCCTCTTAAGGTCTTCAGGTCGCTCGCATTTTTTCGTCTCACGGATAGGCCAAGGCTTCAGTTTGTAGGCCGAGTTAATTATATTCTAAGAGTAGTGGAGAATAAGTATTTATCTAAAAGGGGGATTCCGGCAGAGTTAACAATCGTGGGGAGGGTATTCGCATGTTCTTTTTTTGGTGTTTTTCACTCGAACAATTAAAAAAACACAAAAATGCCCTCCCACACTTGATTTGAAAAATACTTTTGTGTTTATCTTCAAAATCAAAAAAGATCCTTGGCCCCCTACATTTTTGTAAGTTGGCACCACTGGATTTTGGGAATGTGGCCTATCCCAAAATTCTCGGGAATTTTACAATTTGTGAACTAATGTCGCATAGCTTCATCAAAATTACTTTTTTTGTAGTTTTTTTTTTTTACCTTCCCCTTGAATGACACCCCTCATCCCCCAGCCGACAAATAATCATTGTTACTGCCTTATTGGTGGTGCCTTAATTCTCGCTTTTAATAGTGAATTATTTATTGCGTTTGAACCCTAATTTTAAAATATTACCTATTATTTATGGTTATACCGTTTAATTATGCGACTTATGTCCTCGTATTTGTGTTGATTGTTTTCTATTACTTCTCGAACTACGATTTTTTAAGGTAAGTACTAAAACCAGGTTTCTGGTCATATGTGTTTAAAAGAATCAAACTGATGGGACTCTGTGGAATGTGCGCAATCCCACTAGAGTCATTAGAGGGCTAGCCCATCCTAAGTAAGTAATTATATGTATCTTATCTAACTTGTATGGATAGAATTAGACCCCGGCACCACGCCGGCGCATCAACCGAACGCCGCCAACGAGAGGCCCGGCTGACCGCCACCGAAGTGTCGCAACGCCACCAGCACGCCACACGCGCGCCGTGGCTGGCAGAGGCGGCGGCGTTCAGCTGACTTTGAATTAATTTTAAGGCAATTCTTTATTGCGTCAACCGCAAATTCGGGGCTTTTCTTTTCTCGTGTGGCTAAGTATTTCGATTTTCCTGATTAGGAATCAAGCAGGGCTTGCACTATCCCAAATTTTCGGAGATTTTGCCGAAAATCTAAGTATCACCCCCTAAAAAATTTGGTTCCCCGAATCTCCTAAAATTACCCAATCACGGGGCTACCCCTAGTGATTTATGGCTAGTAACTATCCCTGCGAAATATTACTTTGTATACCATAATTCTTCACTACTCTCTTGTTCCTTAATTTTCGTCTCTTATGTTACTTTACATATATACCAGACAGATACAATGCAATATACATGGTTCTTCATTAGTTGACAAAAGTATCGTCTTTATTCAATTAAATAAAAAAAAAAACACTTTTAAACTGAAAGTAAGGAGTGACATTGGAACTTAAAACGAACACCAATTATTCCGTATATAAAAGGGACTGTCCCCTTCCCAACGCCTCGCTCTTTACGCAAAAGTTTTTTATTGTTTCAAAAAGTAGAGTAGTGAAAAAGAGTCAAACTTTAGCGTAAAGAGCGAGGTGTTGAGGAGGGGACAGCCCCTTTCATATACGGAATAATTGCTGTTCGTTTTTAGTTTTAACGACGCTGCTTTCTGAAAAAATGATGCATGAAAAATGAAAACACACAATTTGCATATTCATTTTTACAGATTTATTATTGATATGAAGGGTCGCCCCCTCCTCAATACATTGCTCTTTACGCTAAAGCTGTAGTACTTTTATAAAAAGCTTCCTATTCTAATTAAACAGCCCTTGTGTTTCAATTTTAATAAACAGTCAAACTTTAGCGTAAAGAATAAGGTATTGAGGAGGGGACAACCCTTCATATATTGCCTAATGTCTGTCCGTTTTTCAAATAATGCCGGTAAATCTGGCTCACACTCTATGAAATATACCCCTCCCCTCGCGGAAAACTCCACGGGGAAATTTCATC
The DNA here is from genome assembly GCA_027921565.1 of Artemia sinica. Lineage (NCBI taxonomy): Eukaryota > Metazoa > Arthropoda > Branchiopoda > Anostraca > Artemiidae > Artemia > Artemia sinica. Next base: position 2,061,916 of record CM051259.1, on the reverse strand, counting down.
CAACGTAAAGTGCACTCCCCCTTGTCAAACTCCCTCCAGAGTTGATTCATCCTGAAAAATTCTCCTTAGCATATTTTCATTGGAATACGACTTTAATTTCTAATCGGTTCCTCGATCACTCCAGAAATGCCCCCTTCCGTGGAAATTATTTCCCAGAAAACAAAACGCGTGGAAAAAAGCCCCTGAATAATTCCATCCAAACATTTCCATATAAAAAAATTTGGCAAAGAGAATGTAAGACAATAAAAAGAATTTCGTATAGTAATTCTGTCCCAACCCCCAGCGTAGTATTTCTCCTAGATCATTCACTCATCAGAAATTTTCCTTCCAAAGGAAGATTCTACCCTTAGAAATCCACCCCAAGCACAACCCCCCCCCCCCCCAAAAAAAAAACAACAAATGACTGTATGCTTCCCAATAACAAATACTATATGTAAACAATGGGAAAAGTTCCCAACTTGCAGCCCCTCACTCGGGGACTGTGGCGGGTCATTTTACACCTAAAGACATAGTTATTAGATTTTTCAACTATTCTGAACAAAATGGCAATCTCAAAATTTTGATCCGGTGACTTTGGGAAACATTTGAGCGTGGGAGTGGACCTAGGTGCCCTCCAATTTTTTGTTCACTTAAAAAGGGCACTAGAGCTTCTGATTTCCATTCGAATGAGCCCTCTTGCGATATTTTAGGACCACTGGGTCGATACGATCACCCCTGGGAAGAAAAAAAAAATGGACACACATCCGTGATCTTTCTTCTGGAAGAAAAAAAATTCTACATTTTCGTATATAGGAGCTTTAAATCTCTACAATACGCTTATCTGATACGCTTAATCTCATTGTGTGATTTTCATTAAGATTCTATGACTTTTTGGGGGTGTTTTCCCTCTTTTTCAAAAATAAGGCAAATATTCTCAGGCTCGTAACTTTTGATGGGTAGCACTTGATGAAATTTTCTGTATTTGAAATTAGCATAAAAATCCGATTCTTTTGATGTATCTATTGGTATCAAAATTGGTATCCATTTTTTAGAGTTTCATTTACTGTTGAGCCGGGTCCCTCATTACTTACTGTTCGTTACCACGAACTTTTTGATGAGATTAAACAATTTCAAATGCAGTTTCCCAATTGCTATAAGATTCTTACATCATTCATAGTCAAGAATTTAATTTTTAAATTGAACGGAACGGATACACTATGCAGGTTCAGTTGGATTTTGAAATTGCTAGTCAACAGATTGTTGCGATAGCTGAATCTTAAGTTTGTAGAATTCTGTTTTCTTTTCCTATTTTAGATGCAATTTATCTATTTGAAATCAGCATAAAAAATCCGATTATTTTGATGTAAGATTCTTACATCATTCATAGTCAAGTATTTTATTTTTAAGTTGAACGGAACGGATACACTATACAGGTTCAGATGGATTTTGAAATGGATAGTCAACAGATTGTTGCGACAACTTAATCTTAAGTTTGTAGAATTCTGTTTTCTTTTGCTATTTTTACATACATTTTCTTAATATTTAATCCACAATTATTGAACGCCTGATAGATTAAAGAAAATACAATCTTCTTTCTGAATTTTTTTTTATTCCCCCCCCCCCCCTCCAAAAAAAAACTTTTATTGCGACAAAATTTAGCTATAGACTATGTCAAGGTTGGGGAATTGAAGATTGAAACGGAGGTGACCCCAAAAACATCATTTATAAAAAAATTGTATGCAGGGATGCCAAAAAGCTAATTATTTTTTTTTATTTAAAGTGTAGACGGAAGAAAATAATATCAAGTTCCCTCAGAAACCATAGAAATATTTTGATGCACCCAGGGCCCCCCATTGGGATTTGTTCATTGTCTTGGTATTTTTGGATTTCTCATAGGCTACTGGCATAATTTGGCTTTTGTGTGTGCTCCCTTTTAATTAGATTCCTTGGATCTTATTGAATGCCACGGCGAATCTATTATCTATTATTTTAACGATTATGCATGGGTTCTGAAACGCCATAACCAATTCGTTTCGACCAGATTTCTACTTCTCTTGATGAATAACAAAGAAGACCAGCGTCCAGCCAGTGACTTGCGAAGTTTTTAACTCATGAATAGGACCGAATCTCTTGTAAATTCAAGCTGGTATTTGAGAAACACTGATGAAAACATTAATGTTTGCGGTCAACATTGATCGCTTGGGCGGTGCGCCGTCGACATCTAACCGGCGGTGGCGCAAAAAATCATTGGCGGCGCGCCATCGGTCTTCCCTTATCGACCCGGCGTCGGGTCTAGATAAAACGTGTTTTGTCATCTTCAAATATAAGTCTGTATAGTCAAAAGTATGGAAAAAAATATTTTCCTCCCTACAAATAAGTATGGGAAAAACGTTAAGCAAAGGGGAATAAAATAATATACATGCCAAAAAAAGAACATACCACAAAATGGGAGAGCAAATCGCAATTAAAGTTATGATAAAAACCTAACTGTATTCGTAGTGTCACAAGCCGCCCATATTTATTTGTAAGGAGTGAAAGATAAAAAGAAAATAGGTAATAGTTCTACTATTTCACATAAGAACTATAGTTTTAATGTGCTAAGGCGTCTTAAGAATTCTCGAATCTGGACGAAGATGACAAAAGAGTTCTCGGTTTCTCTGACTGAACGGATACTGCCCTTAATCGTATGAACTATTACCTTTAAAGTACTTTGCATTCTGTAGCGTCTTGATGCAACCAAATCCCTGGACCCTGACAGCATATATAATGTTGTTTTGAAGTCCTGCAGTGTCAAAGAGTTTCCGGCAGCTTTTTTTGCTCTGGAACCTTTCTGTGCATATGGAAAGCCACCCATGGTATTCCTAAACCAGATGGTGATCCAAGAGCAATAGCTCATGTTGGCCTATTAGCCTCAATTCCTGGACTGGGGGAGTTTACGACACCGTTTCCAATCAACCACTTTTTCGGTACCTTGAATCAAATGACCTCTTAGGTGACCACCAATATGGATTCCACCCAAAACATTCACCACTTGACCACCTAGTGGCCCAGCACCAGGAGTGGATCGAGCTTTTAACAAAAGAATGTAACATCAGGATATTTTCATTCAACATCGCTAAAGCCTTTGATAGAGTATGGCAACTCAGCCTACCAAAGAAACTCTATGTGTATGGTGTTCATGAATGTCTTTTAAAATTGGTTGAGAGCTTATTTTCTGATCGTTTATTGCGCGATCCCAATGGGTACAATTCTCACGAATATCCAATAAAGACTGGCATATCCCAGAGAAGTGTCTTTGGACCTGCGGTTTCCATTATATGCGTAAATGGCAAGGAAGAAAATCTTGCAAGGCCTCTGAATCACTATGTCAACGGCATTACGACAAACATATGTGTACCAAAACACAAAGACACAGCCCAAACCTCCCTATTCCTAGAGACGGATCTAGAAATTGAAAAGCAGTCCGATACATGCATGGTCAAATTAGCTGCTGATATTCTGATCAAAAGTGCTACGCATTTACCTCAGCTATATCTTAAAAAAGGAAACTATAAAGAGAGTCAATGAATTTCATCTCCTAGGAATCCTCCTCTTCACACGTCCCTCTTGGAACAATACCTCGGTAATGTTAGAAATTCCTGCACAAGAAATCCGGGGATCACTCTTTGCTACAAAAACAGACCACGATATAACGTGTCTGCAATAGTCCGAGAACAGCAAAAGATGCAAGATTAAACCTTTAAGCACTGTTACGAGAAGAAAGAGGACGGGTGGGACAAGATGACTTCAAATCCTATGTTTGGGGGAGGAGGAAAACAATATTTTTTTACAATCTACCGAAGTATTTTTGCACAATAATCTGTTATGTGATTTGTATCCTATGCACGGCTAAGCAGTGAAAAAATTAAAAAGAATACAGTGTGCTTCCACGTTATCGAAATGGCGTATATGCAGTACCTCGGGAACGGATTTGGGTAACAAGTTGATAGTTTCGTACAGTGTTTAGAAGGGAGGGTAGGAGGAGTAATTAGACATTTAGCTATTACTTGGAGAAGACGCTATGTTCATCGAGGTTTTCAAAATAGTACACCTGCAATATCTCCAGAACAACTCAGGGGGTGGAATTGAAAATTTCAGGTATTGTTTGAGAAGAAAACGTCAAACAAGTTCAAATTTTGTGCAAGGGTGGTAAATATGTTTTGTCTCTGCCCAATCCGAACGTTTTCTACTATAAATCGCTGATGGAACTTCACTGTTTATTAATAATAAAGAAGTAAGGTCAATCAAAAGGTACTATCCGTTGCCAGGTCGTAGAAATGGCATATCTGTAATGTCTTGGGAAGGTCATGGAAGATCAAATTGGAAGTCTCAACGAGGTTTCTTGGATTTTTTTTAGGGAGGGGGGGGGGGGAAATTGAGACTTCAAATTTTGAACTGAGAGAGGCATAGACACATTTTGTCGCAGGTCTTCTTAGAATTTTTGCAATTTAATCCCTTGTGGGACTAGAATCTGTTCACAGTGAAAAAGTGATGTAAACTGAAGGGCCCTTCACATACCCAGGTTTATATAATTCTCCAAGGAAAATTTATGAAGTATATTGGAATAATGTACGGACAAGATATTAGAAGTTCACATATATTGATAATTGAGAAAATTACGAAAAGTATTCGGTGAAGGTATGGAAAGCTTGTCTCTTTGAAGTTTACCCTGAACAGAAAGATTCTTGCAAAGATTTATGCAGTAGTTTCTCTCCCTCACCTGCTGACCCTGTCGCCGATATGGGACTGGTTCATTCAAACTGAGAAACTAAGACTCTGGTCTATTTACTACAAATTTTTGAAGTTTTTACTTAGATAACCGCTCTGTGAAAAAAAACAAATTCATTCTAACGTCCCAAAATATTGCGGATCCAATTAACATTGCGCCGCCCTATGAAAGAAGTGCCGAGAAAGGGAGAATTGAATCATTGTGCAACTTTTTGCATTTACAGTTGCGAGTTTGGATGAAAAAGTTGATGTTTGTTTTTTGGGGGAATGTTAGGTGGGGAAGTGTTCTTCTTTTTTTTCATTATTCCCCATTTTCTTTGTTTTGTGTGAGCGGGACCAAAGGAATTATTATTCTTATTATTATTATTATTACTGCACCTTTGTTTCCCTCATTAATACAAAAATTGAGGAGTTTTAGTACTTACAGAAAATTTTAATTATATCTATATAAAATAACAAACACAAAATAAGAAATGAGACAAACTCATGTCAAAGTAAATATATACAAATGATGCATGTGAATTTCAAATTTTCTCAGTGAAAGAAATAGACTTATGGCACGTAAATGATTTTCAACTTTTTTTCGAGCTTATTCTTTACTGTCTCAGGTTGGTTTTAATTCTGTGCATACTTTTCGAGGATGGATTACGAGAGGAAAATAGCGAAAATTTGAGATATTTAAAATACACCTCTTACAATACACCTCGGAAAGGTGGCGAAAGGGAGAACTATCGACTGATAAAATAAAGCTAATACGTCTTTTTTGATACAGCCACACAGATGAATGAGACAGCTTAAAGTCTTTTGGATCACTAACTCACTTATTATTAATTCACTAAATTCACTTACACAGCCTCTAAATCACTTATTATTAAATGACTTAGTTACGCAGATGAGTGAGAGAACGTAAAGTCTTTTGGAACACTAATACACTTATTATTAATTCACTAATTCACTTATACAGCCTCTAAATCACCTATTATTAAATGACTTAGTCACGCAGATGAATCAAAGAACCTAAAGTCTTTTGGATCACTAATTCACTTATTATTAATTCAATAGTTCACTTATACAGCCTCTAAATCATTTATTATTAAATGAGTTAGTCACGCAGATGAGTGAGAGAACCTTAAGTCTTTTGGATCTAAGCCTCCAAATCACTTATTATTAATGAGTTAGTGGAAGAATACGGAACACCTAGGTACATTACTGAATCTGAACCATGCAAAACCCAACCATGACTGAAATCAAGAGGTAGAGAGCCAAGGGGAGTATTTATCACAAAAATATCGAAATATTGCCTCTTTAGACCGACTAAGGAAAATAATTGTCTTCAGCATATACCTAGTAACTAATTTCTAATTCTAAATAGATAAGTAAGATCTCAGAAACGGCTTGGGAGATCGAGCTGAAACTCTCAGATTTTTTTTGATTTTTTTTTTTGGGGGGGGGGGGGTGGTCAAGTGGACCCCGCATTTGGACATGGGAAGGAAGCAGAGGAAAATCTAAAGATAAAATCAAAATATTATGTGAGGCTCTCATACGTCGGGGAACGGCTCCGTTGCGCATGTGGAGGGAAGAGGGGCAAGGAATATTTAAATTTTGAGCTAGTAGGAAGTGGTTGAAATTATTGTTTCGTATTCACCTGCATGTTTTTAAACTGTTCGTGGTATTAAGCTGTAAGCAAGGAGCGACTAGGCCAAATAGTAACCAAAACTATAAAAGAAGGAACTTCAATAAAAATTAAAACATACAAGAAAATTGGCTTTTTATGCTGATTCCAAATATGTAAAACTAATTAAGTTTAATGTTACCCATCGAAAGCTACGAGCGTGAGGAAATTTGCATGGTTTTCGAACAAAGGGAGAAAATGACCCCAAGAAGTCAAACAATATTGACGAAAGTCAACCTATCAAATTTAGCATATCAGAGAACCATATTGGAGAGTTTTAAAGCTCCTATCTGCAAAAATGTGGAATTATGTAGTTTTTGACAGAAGAAGTATCACTGATGCGTGTTTTTTATTTCCAGGTATGATAATGTCGAACCAATTGTTCTAAATGATTCCGAGAGGGCTCAATCTAGCAAAGATTACTAGTATCCCTACTCTGCTTTTAAAGGGAGCCCTCTCCGCATTCCTATGAGATCCTTCTGACGTCACAACATCCCTAGCAAGATTCCTATGAGAGCCCTGAGACGTTACGGCATCCCTGGCAAGATTTCCACAGGAGCCCTATTTCTATCGATCGGCGGGCAAGATTCCCACGGGAGCCCTCTGACGTAACGCCATCCCTGGCGAGATACCCAAGGGAGCCCTCTGACGTCACGGCATCCCTGGCAAGATTCCTACGGGAGCCCTGTTTTCAGCTGGAAAGATTAGCACCCCTGGCCGGCTTCCCGGAATTCCAGGCGCTATGACGCACTATTGTTTCAGGATTTGCATATAACTAATGGGAGTGGTGTCGGGATAATACACAAGTAGTAATGACCTTTAGAATGACCTGTTTCTACCGGTCGGCTGACAAGATTCCCACCCCTGGCAGGCTTCCCGTCCCGGCAAGATTCCGACAACATACCCTGGCAAGATTCCCGGAATTCCAGGTGTTATGACGCAATATTCTCTCAGTATTTGCATATAGTTAATCGGAGTGTGGTCGGGATAATACACAAGTAGTAATAAATGATGTTACTAGCACCCGTGCAATGCGATCAAATGTAATATGGATGACGCAATTTTATGTAGCCTTGCGACAGAGCCCATGGGGAATCCTCGATTATAACCGATCACGGCACGAACGTGGGTGCTGCGCAATAACGGCGCTCATCTTACGCAATGACAGCTAATGGGAGAGGTTGGAAGTAAGTGGGTTATCTTGTGAGATGAGTAGATACCCAAATGGTAGATAAATTTTTATCTAAAAAGGCTCTATTTATTCTGCTTTAAAGCAAGATTCTAAGTCTGAAGATTCTACTTCAGCCCTTTCAGAACATATTTTCAACTTTCCAGACCATTTTATTTTGTTTGATAATGTCTCTTTGATTTCTGGGACCGGGGTCTAAAGCAAAATTTTCGTGAAACTCTTGAAATAAAGGAAATCTTTTTCAAAAGTATAGCTTTGGATCGTGACACAGGTGAATTTGGACTGCGCTCTACCTACTATAATTTATCAAAATTGGACAGAGTAAATGTAAATTCTTCCAATATAGTTGACCCTGTACAAGTGTTATATCAATAAACGCTAATGAACCGAATCCAAGAAGGTCAAAGAGGCTAGTTTCCGCCTTTGCTTTGAAAAGAATTAGATAATTAAACAGTATGTATTTTTACTTGATTTCATATATAAACTATTTTTTTTAAATATTTTAGTTTAGTTTTACTACCGATGACGGTCACTGCATATGTGACCGAAAAAAAATTTTTTTATCTGGTATTTTTTGTGAATTTCGATCACTGTTTTTTGAAACAGTGTCTATTAAAAGGATTTTATCCATATTTGAACTTCTATTTATATACAAACCATTAAAAAGTATACTTATGGGCCAGAGCGGTATGCACTGTGACACGGTTTTCAAACACATCTGAGGGCAATTTTGAATAAGGGTATGCTAGCACTCGTGGATTTTTAAACAATAATTTACCATATTCTTGGAGTTGGACTCGGCATATTGGAAGCGCTAGGAATTAGAGTTGAATTTGGCTATAAATGACAAATCTAGTTTAAAAAACCTTTAAAACAGAGCTACAGAGTTGAAGTTTTACGGCTGTTCCCCTTAGCAATTATTTCCAGAAGGCAGGGTTGATATTAGATGCAAATTTTTAGGCACTATTGAGGTGTATCCGAGAGCTATTTACGAAATAAAACGCGGGATTAAATACATATGATAACATTTTGAAACGAACGCGCCCTCATACGACATTACCGTCTCTGAAAGAGGAGGTACAATTTGGCTAGAGATTTTCGAATAGATCCACTATCCCAGAATTTTCACGCAATAGCTTTTTGAATTTTTTTTTGGCTACAAATAAATATGTATGTTAACGATCATTTTACAGGACTACCTTCACCCGTAGAAACAAAGGCACCTCATACGGTATTGCTGTCTCTGAAACTTGAGGCACAAAATGTATATGGATTTTCGAACAGATTAACTATCTCAGAATTTTCCCGCAATAGCCTTTTAAGCCTGTTTTTTAGCTAGAACTGTTGTTTTGTACCACAAATTGCCTGAAAACACCGCTTTACTAAGGGCAATCTCTTTGGCTTAAAAAAATGTATATGTTAACCCTAATTTTATAAGACTACCTGCTTCTTTAGAAACATACTTCCCTCATACGGCATACAACTCTGAAACAGGAGGTTGAATATAGCTAAAGATTTTCGAATAGATTAACTATCTAAGAATTTTCATGCAATAGATTATTCAGTTTTTTTGACTGGAATTGTTGTTTCGCGCCTCAAGTCGCCTGAAAACATCGCTTTACTGAAGGACAGACTTTTTGGCTAAAAATAAATGTATATGTTAACTCTCATTTCATAGGACTACATGCACCTTTAGCAACGAAGGGGCCTCATACGGATTACCGTCTCTGAAACTCGAGGAACAAAATGGATATAGATTTTCAAATAGAAAATAAACTATTCCAGAATGTTCACGCAATAGCTTTTTAAACTTTTTTTTTTGCTAGAATTGTTGTTTCGTACTATAAATCACCTGAAAACACCGCTTTACTGAGGGACAGACTCTTTGGGTAAGAAGTTAATGTATACATACATACATACATAAATTATTTCCCATCATAAATGGAAAATACAACACTGATGGAGTATAAAGAAAGAAAATGGAAAAAAAAAAAAAAAAAAAAACAAATAAATTCTGACAAATACAAACAGAACCAAAACAGAGCAGAACAGACAAGAAAACAAAAAAAAAAAAAAAAAAAATACAACATAGGGGCAATTATCAATCAATCAAACAATCAATAATTTATTTCCCGAAATTACACACATGATGTAAACTCGGAGTAAAACTTTAGGGTAAAAAATTACATAAAGGCACTAAACAAGGTATTCGTCGGATCCAGCGACTTCTCAAATCGCAAGTCTCCGTTCCGCGATTGCTTTTAAAAGGATCTGTGACCCCATATACAGAAACCAGGCACCGGTTTCTGGCCCAAAGAGGTATGCCAAGGAGGAACTTGGCATACCGAAAAAACAACGTTCGTAGCGTCTTCTTATCCGAGATAGTTAATATACTCCAAAAGGGTGATAAAGCAAGCAAAAGGGGCATAGCAAATGCAGATTGTAAATTTTTGATAATATACTTCTTTTGTATCGAGCTTTACAGGGAACAAGCATACCATAATGTCTTACGAAGCTTCGAACCAACAAATTCTAGCAAAAGCGATCGGGTATGCCTCAGATCACTCCCAATCGGAAGTCCAAGGTAACTGATACTTGGCGATAGAGGTATCGGATGACCATCTAGACAAACATTATTCGGGGAGGGCCGGTTACGCGATTTACCAAATGCGACAACCTCACTCTTCTCAGCATTAAACTTCAATCCGATTTTCCTATACTCAAAACATAAAATATCAAAAATTTTCCTCTATACCCGAGGGACAGTCCTGCTGAGATTCAATATATCGTCAGCGTAGTTCAGAAGCGACATATCAAGGCCTCGGTAGATAAATGTCGTGCGAACTTTCTTCTGCGCCTCCGGACACTGTTATTATATAGTGGGGGTGAAGATACACCCCCCTGCCTAATACCTTTCCATACACGTATTTTACACACTTCGAAATTGCAATACCATCTCGTGTCGGCACTTTAATAACAACATACAGTTTGCTGTACATATTCCTGTAAACACGTAAAATTGAGCGATCAAGACCACGATCCTTAGCGCTGATTAAAAGCTGAGGATGAATTCCGAGTCAAACGCACTGCGAAACGTCGGACCGGCCATAAGAAGAATATCGTCTTTCTCTTCAACATCAACTAAAACATTAGCAATAAACTCTATGTACATGTTCACGACTGTAACCATTTTTAAAACCGAACTGATTTTCTGGTGTCGAACAGACTTCTGTTATCTCATCAATAACTATCAGCTCTAGCAATTTACACATTACCGAGGAAACCGTGATTGGCCGATATGAACTGCATTACTTTTATCCTTTCCTTCTTAACCACCGGGGTTACAACACCAGCACAGAACACATCGGGGACTAACCCACAGTTGAATATAGTTTGGAATAGTAGACCCAAGTGGTGCAACAGATTTATACTTCCGTGCACGAGGTGCATACCGCATAACTGATCGATTCCACATGACAATTTCTTTTTCAGTTTTAGGATGCACTGTTTAATTTTTTCCAGACTAACCGTGAAACTGGGACCCGAATCACAATCACCCAGAGTCGCAACAAGCTGCGTAGAGAAATCTTCTTCCTCTGAAAACGGTTATCTTGGGGGGAAAATTCACTAGTATAATATTTAACCCATTCTTGCTCTGATGGTATCTTTTGATCACTTGACTCGCAATCCACCTCTTCTTTTTGAAATGAACTTCCATCTTTCATTGGGATTTCCTGACAATCTTTCACTATATCCATCAATCACAGCTCTTTGTGTTTAGTAAGAATTTTTAGAAAACTGACGCTTGGTGTAGAGTCTTACATCATTCACAGCGCCAGAACGGGGTCTACCACAGCTATTACCAAAATTTGGAAGACTCGCACGCGTGAGCCAGCTCTGGATTAAGAGACCACTTAGGAACTTCAGACCCCACGCGCACTTGCGTTTGGGTACAGCAGCTGTTTCGGCACACCGCATCGCATGGGTTAAGCTCAGAGCAGTATATGTTTAGAAGAATCTGCTTTTCACTGACTGATATTTTAGCGTTCTGCTGTAGTAAACTGAACCGGTATCTTGATTTTCGCCAACACGCTATCAAGAACACTAGAATATGCACTAGGGTTGACTTTATTCCATTCGGATTTAAAATACCACTTCCTTTTCCTTGGGTAGCTGATTTCAGGCATGGCAATTTCAAATGAGCAGGTATAGGGAAAATGATCGGATACCGATAAGCCAGTATCGACACGGCTAACACTAAGTGATTTCACACTGTTCGAGCAGACGAAGAAATCCAAAGAGCTTGTTGAGCCTGAATTGTGCACATATGTGAAACAGCAGTCATTTGGTACGGGGTGCATGTCGGCAAGAGCGGGCAACAGGATTGAGACCTTGCGCTTATTACTATCGTTTAAGTCACAGTTGAAATCTCCCACAACAATCACCTGCCCATGCTTTTATCATGACAGTCCTGAACGGAGACGCACCAGTTGGGAGCATGCAACACTGAATCTCTCTCTGAAGCAATGTCGCGGTAATCGGTTGGGAGATAAACAGAGAATACGTAAGCTTCACCGATTTTTACAGCACAAAACATTCATTTGACTAAACAGCTGGACAGCCAGGTGAGAATTAACGAGTATGGCAACACACCTGATGGTCTTCCTCGACCCGAAGCCACAGCAGGCACCGAAAATACTGAATATTGTCACTGAACTTCAGAAGAGAAACCGAAGATGTCGACAGGAAGTGCTCCTGCAAACAGAGCACATCGTTGCAACATAGCGCACTTTCGAGAAACGGTAGCTTTTCAATAACATTTCCGTTAATGTTCCACGAGCAAACCTTTAGTTGGGGAGCAATCATTTACTAGCCATGATTTTCATTGCTACTGGGCATTTTGATACTAAAGCAAGGATGGTCCGCAGAACTGCTAGTGCGCATTTCACATCATTATTGCAAGGGTCCTCTTTCGAATTTTTATGACAAGCGGCACAGCGAGAGCACTTGGTATCATTTTTGCACGTTTGAGCTGCATGTCCAAACTGTTGACAGTTATAGCAACGCAGGGCAGGAATTTATACTCCTGAGGTGTTTCTCATAGCCAAAAGGTCACAGGGTTTTTCCATTGCTTTGAGTAAGTGCATCTTACTGTCGAAAAGCAGCTTGAAAAAACGATCGAGTTTTCGTATCCTTCTGCTTTAACACAGTTCTGAATCAAACCACATAGATCAATGTCCTCGATATCATCTGGGATATGACGTTATAATACCAAAGCATGAGGCGACTTCAATTTAGCATCCTTAACTGCATTAGCAAGTGTAGTCGCGGCGTCCTTATCGTCAAGGACAATCCGCCACTCTTTCTGAAGAGGTTTCAGGTCCATAATATGAGAACAACAAGAGGCATCCGCGAGGCTCTCAATATAGCCTTTGCGGTCATCCGGCTTTACAAGACCTTTCGCTGGTTGTTTCAAGATAACCGAGTACGTAGGTTTCGGCTGAGAAGTGACACTGGGGACCTGAGGCACAAAGCTAGGCTGAGACTTTAGAGTGGTTTATATGTGTTTAAGGTCTTCAACACTGCTGCAGACTTCGTTCAGTTTCCTGGTGAGAGTAGCAGTAACCTCACCAGGAATTATCGGCACTTCATCCGGTTCATATATGACAAACTTAGGAAGAGCTATTTTCTTTTCGTCACACTGCCGAACAAGCTCCGATCAGATCAGTCACAATATCAAGCGCCTTGACACGCTTGACACACGAGTAACCTTCCAGCCATCGGCCAGATTTTCCTTGGCTTCAAACAGTATATCAGGCTTATAATATTGTGTCGCTTTCGAGATAATATCTACACTTGCGTTTCCGCCTTATTCGACGATAAACAAAGTTCAGGACAGGATTATAGATCATTTTTATCTCTCTCGAATCAGTCCCCATTTCACCCGCAGAATGAAACAGCAGAGCGTCCAAAAATCACAGTCGGTGGGCAGGAATGAATGCTCGGAGCGACGTCGATCACCGGGAGCAAGGGTAAGCGTCGAGACCTGGCTCACCTTTTCCCTGCAATTTTAAGGCTAATTAACCGGCAGGTACCAATACGGCGCTTCCGGCAGGTTCTCTCCCCTTTCTGCTTGGTCCCAAGCGATCTAAGCAGTCCACAGGACTTCACTTATTCAGCTTATTCCCAGTAAAAAACCAGCACCTTAATGATATGGGAACAAATATGGCCCTCTATGAAATGGCGATATAGATGGCGTGCCAGTCTACTTGAGAAAAAAGATTTTGGCGAAAATACCCAGAGTTTTAAAGACCTGTTCTAGGAATTGGAGAAGATCTCTCAATTTAATTTAACTATAAATCTATCATAAAGGGTAAAGATCAATAGGAAAAACAACCTCAAAGTAATGCGATAGCTTTATCCCATTAACAGCAAACAAGCAAACTCAGGCACATTAACTATGGAATAACAGAGATGGGTTGTTTGGCGTTGTATATGTTAACCCTCATTTTATATGACTACCTGCACCTTCAGAACAAACGCGCCTCATACGACATTCCACCTCTGAAACAGGAGGTTCAATATAGCAATATATTTTTGAATAGATTAACTATCTCAGAATTTCATGCAATAGTTTTTTTTTGGAGCTTTTTTGGCTAGAATTTTCATTTCGTACCACAAAACACCTGAAAATATGGCTCTACCGAGGGACAGACTTATTGGCCAAATATAAATGTATAAGTTAAACTCTCATTTTATAGGACTACCTGCACCGTTAGAAACGAATGTGCAAGCGTACGGTATTACTTCCTCTGAAACTTGCGGCAGTATTTTCTATGGTTTTCGTCATAATGTCTCCGGTTTGGTCTGGATTCTTTGAGATGATCTTGATTTTCTGTAAATTGTGAGTATTTCCACACAACACAAATCATTTCTATTAATTGTTCCAGATTTCTATATATTGGCTATGATTTTTATGAATTTCCAAGGATTTTCTATATACTAATCAGGATTTTCTTAGAAATTGGCCTTAATTTTAAATTTTGCTATTGATTTTTTACACTTTGGTCCTCTTTTCTATGGTTTGATCTAGATTTATAGGATAGGGATCTGATTTCTACACTTTGCTCTTGATTTTTTATGATTTTTTTTCAGGGTTTCTTTCTTTTGGTAATGATTTTTTAGAGGTTCACCATGATTTCTACAGTTTGCTCTTGATTTTTACAAATTTTTCAAGGTTTCTTTGTATTGGTAATGATTGTTTAGAGTTTGACAGTGATTTTTATAGTTTGATCATGATTTCGATGGTATGGTCTTGATTACTATGGTTTTTCTGGAGTTCTAAGAATTACTCTGCCTTGTAGATAAGCACATTATGATTTTTCTTGGAACACACTGCCTTACTTGGCCTTGATATTTCATGGCGATAAGGTATAATCGGAGGTAAAAGAAGACTAAAATTTATATTCTAAACACGAGTCATCTTTTTCCCTTCTTGCTTTGTGAGAACGTTGCTTGTTTTGTGAGGGATTATGATTTTTTTTCCCTGGAACACCAGCGTTTCTTGGGTTTGATATTTTTTTGACAATAAGGCATAATCACATTTTGTGGAGGTAAGGACAGACTAAAACTTATATTCTTTTTTAAACGAACAGGTTTTTCTTAACACTAACAATTTTTGTCTAATAACAGCAAGTTTTCCGTCAAAGATAAGATATTTCTCTTAGAAGTACCATTTTTTTATGATAACAAGCTTTCTGTCAAAAGTAGCAGGTTTTTATTAACGGTAACCAAATTTTTCTGTTCGAAAGTAACAACTTTTCCTTAATACTATCAAAGTTTTTTTTTTTTAATATTATTAAATTTCTCTCGGAAGTAACAGGTTTTTCTTAATAGTAACATTTTTTTTCTAATAGTATCAAGTTTTCCGTCAAAGATAACATATTTCTCTTAGAAATAAGAATGTTTGGTTTATTATAACAAGTTTTCTGTTAGAAGTAGCAAATTTTCTTAACACTAACAAATTTTTCTCTTCGAAATAACAACTTTTTCCTTCATACTAACAGGCTTATATTTAATACTGTAAACACCTGGGAAGTAACAGGTTTTTTCTTAATAGTAACACATTTTTCTAATAACAGCAAGTTCTTCGTCGAAGATAACAAATTTCTTTTAGAAGTAACAATTTTTTTTATTTATGATAAACAAGTTTTCTGTTAGAAGTAGCAAAGTTTTCTTAACACCAACAAATTTTTCTTCGAAGTAACAGCTGTTTCCTTAAAACTAACAAATTTTTAATTAATACCATAAAATTTGTTTGGAAGTTATATGCTTTTCTTAATAGGAACAATTTTTCTTAATAGCAGGAAGTTTTCCATCAAAGATATCAAATTTTCTCTAGAATTAACGATTTTTTTATTTATGGTAACAAGTTTTCTGTTAGAAGCAGCAAGTTTTTCCTAACGCTAAAAATATTTTTCTTCGAAGTAACAACTTTTTCCTTAATACTAACAAACTTTACTTGATAATATTAAATTTTCCTTGGAAGTAACAGGTTTTTCTTAAAAAAAAGCAATTTTTTTTCAATAACAACAAGTTTTCCGTCAAATATGACATATTTTTCTTAGAGAAGTAGCATTTTTCGCTTATGATAACAAGTTTTCTGTTAGAATCAGCAAATTTTTCTTAACACTAACAAATTTTCTCTTCGAAGTAACAACTTTTTCGTTAATGCGAATAAACGTTTACTTAATATTATCAAATTTATCTCGGAAGTAACAAGTTTTTCTTAATAGTAACAAATTTTTTCAAATAACACAAGTTTTCCGTCAAAGATGACAAATTTTTCATAGATGTAACAATTTTGGGTTTATGATAACAAGTTTTCTGTTAGATGTAGAAAATTTTCTTAACATTAACAATTTTCTCTTCAAAGTAACAACCTTTTCATTAATACTAGCAAACTTTTATTTAATACTATCAAATTTGTCTTGGAAGTAACAATTTTTTTCTAACAGTAACAAATTTTTTATAATATCAGCAAAGTTTTCCATCAAAGATAACAAATTTCTCTTAGAAGTAACAATTTTTGTTTATGACAAAAAGTTTTCTGTTAGAATTATTATTACTTAATACTATTAAATTTTCTTGGAAGTAACAGGTTTTTCTTAATAGTAACAAATTTTTCTAATAGTAGCGAACTGTCAAAGATAACAAATTCTCTTAGAAGGAATACTTTTTTGTTTATGATAACAAGTTTTTCTGTTAAAAGTAGCAATTTTTCTTACCATTAACAAATTTTCTCTTTGAAGTAACAACTTTTTTCCTTAATACTAAGAAAATCTTACTTAATATTATAACATTTCTCTTGGAAATAGCAGGCTTTCTTAATAGTAAAAGTTTGTTAGTATGAAGAAAAAAGTTGTTACTTCGAAGAGAAAATTTGTTAGTATTAAGAAAACTTGCTTCTTCTAACGGAAAACTTGTTATCATAAACCAAAATTGTTACTTCTAAGATAAATTTGTTATCTTTGACGGAAAAATTGCTACTATTAGAAAAACTTTGTTACTATTAAGACAAAAATTGTTACTTCCAAGACAAATTTGATAGTATTAAGTAAAAGTTTGTTATAATTAAGGAAAAAGTTGTCATTTCGAAGAGAAAAAAATTTGTTAGTGTTAAGAAAATTTGCTACTTCTAACAGAAAACTTGTTATAATAAACCAAACATTTGTACTTCTAAGTGAAATATGTTATCTTTGACGGAAAACTTGATGCTATTAGAAAAAAAATTGTTACTATTAAGAAAAACCTGTTACTTCCGAGAGAAATTTAATAATATTAAAAAAAAAACTTTGATAGTAAGGAAAAAAGTGTTATTTCGAAGAAAAAAAATTTATTAGCATTTAGAAAAACTTGTTTTTTCTAGCAGAAAACTTGTTATCATAAGCAAAAATTGTTACTTCTAAGAGAAATTTGTTATCTTTTACGGAAAACTTGCTGTTATGAGAAAAAATTTGTTAGTTTTTAAGAAAAACTTACTACTTCTAGCAAAAAAAACAGCTCTTTTAAAGAATATAAGTTATAGTCTTCCTTTACCTCCACAAAACGCAATTATGCCTTATTGTCAAGAAATATTAAACCCAAGAAAGGATGGTGTTCCAGGAAAAAAAAACATAATTCCTGACGTTCTTAAAAACAAGAAGAGACAAAGACGACTCATGTATAGAATATAAGTTTCAGTATTTTTTCTTTTGATTATGCCTTATCGCCATGAAATATTAAGGCCATTAAAGGCAGTGTGTTCCAAGGAAAATAAGAATGTGCTTATTTAGAACACAGAGTCATCCCTAGAACTTCGGATCAAACCATAGAAGCCAAGACCATACACTTGCAATCACGATCAAAGCGTAGAAATCATGGTCAACCTCTAAACAATCATTACCAAAACAAAGCAACCCTGACAAATTATTAAAAATCAAGAGCAAACGGTAGAAATCCTTGTGAACCTCTAAGAAATCATTACCGAAAGAAAGAGCCCCTGACCAATTTTATAAAAAATCAAGAGCAAAGTGTAGAAATCAGGGCCTGATCCTAGGAATCTAGATCAAACCATAGAAAACAGGACCAAAGTGGAGAAATCAATAGTAAATTTTAAAAATTCAGGCCAATCTCTAAGAAAATCCTGATTAATATATAGAAATCCTTATAAATTCATAAAAATCATAGTCAATACATAGAAATCTGGACGAATTAATAGAAATCGTAAGTGTTATGTGAAAATCCTCGCAAATTTACAAAAAAATCAAGATCATCCCAAATAATCCATACAAAACCGGAGACATCATGACAAAAGCGTAGAAAATATTGTCTCGAGTTTCAGAGGCAGTAATACCGTACGCTTGCACATTCGTTTTTACAGGTGTATGTAGTCCTATAAAATGAGAGTTAACATATACATTTATTTTTTGCCAAAAACTATGTCCCTCAGTAAAGCGATATTTTCAGGCAATTTGTGGCACGAAATAGCAATTCTAGCCAAAAGGGCTCAAAAAGCTATTGCATGAAAATTCTAAGATAGTTAATCTATTCGAAAATCTGTTGCTATATTCAACCTCCTGTTTTAGAGGTGGCAATGCCGTCTGAGGCGCGTTTGTTTCTAAAGTTGCAGGTAGTCCTATAAAATAAAGGGTTAACATATACATTTATTTTTAGCCAAAAAGTCTGTTCCTCAGTAAAGCAGTGTTTTTCAGATGATTTGTGGTACGAAACAATAATTCTAGCTAAAAAAAGCTTAAAAGATATTGCGTGAACATTCTGAGATAGTCAATCGGTTCAAAAATTTATGTCCATGTTGTGTATCGAGTTTCAGAGACGGTAATGCCGTATGAGGCACCTTCGTTTCTAAAGGTGCATTTAGTCCTATAAAACAAGAGTAAACATATACATTTATTTGTAGCCAAAAAGTCTGTCCCTCAGTAAAGCGATGTTTGCAGGCGATTCGGGGCACGAAACAACAATTCTAGCTTAAAAAAGCTTAAAAAACTATTGCGTGAAAGTTCTGAGATAGTTAATCTATTCGAAAATCATCCATTTTGTGCCTCGAGTTTCAGAGATAGCAATGCCGTATGAAGCGCCTTCATTGCTAAAGGGGCAGGTAGTCCTATAAAATGAGTGTTAACACATAAGTTTATTTTGAGTAAAAAAAAAAGTTCAATAAGCTATTGCGTGAAAATTCTGTAATAGTTGATCTTTAAGAAAATCTGTAGCCTTATTGAATTTTCTGTTTCAGAGACGGCAATGGTGTATGAGGGGCGCGTTCGTTTCTAAAATGTATCATTGACGTGAAGCCGGGAGAATATAATTTCAAGAAAAAAAATCGATAAAAATATGGAATTAAATCAGATGTATTGTAATCCCGCGCTGTATTTCGTTATAAGCTCTCAGAAATACCTCAATGGTGCCAAAAAATTTGCATCTAATATCAACCCTGCCCTTTGTAAATGATTGCTAAGGGGGGCAGCCGTAAAACTCCAACTGCTTAGCCCTGTTTTAAAGGTTATTTTAACTAGATTTGTAATTTATAGTCAATTTCAACTCTAATTCCTAGCGCTTCCGATATGCCGAGTGCAACTCCTAAAATATGGTAAATAATTGTTTAAAAATCCTCGAGTGCTAGCATATCCTTACTCAAAATTGCCCTCAGATCTGTGTGAAAACAGTCTCACAGTGCCATTTCGCTCCTTTTCATAAGTATAATTTTTAATGGTTTGGGTACTTACTCTTCTTGTAAGATGACCCACTTATTTTCCAACTTCTCCAATGAGCTATCATTGCGTAGATGAGCGCCGTTATTACGTAGCACCCAGGTTCATGCAGTGCTCGGTTAAAATCAGGGATTCTTCATGGACTCCTGGAGTCTTGCTTGTCACAAACGTAGGCGTCATCCATATTGGACCTGATCACGGAAATCCTGGGTGTCTTCTAGAAGAACAATGTGCCAAAAATAGTTAGGAATCGAAACAAAATGGTTGTTGTTAGGGGAAATGCTGGAACACCTGGGAGTGTCACAGGAATCCCATGTTAATTTTCCTATCTGACTGTTTAAAGGCGATGGTATGTCGCCAGCTTTATTCCCTATATTTGAACAGATGGGCTAGTAACCCACCTATTTTTGCCCCTTTTGTATTATACCGATTACGCTCCGATTACTCATATAAAAATACTAAAACACAGTTATGCCATAACACCTAGAAACAGGGACCGCATTGCACAGGTGTGAGGGGCTAGGAGCTCCACTTATCTGTATTCCCCTGTTAATTCCCTATTATTGCTACTTGTTAAATATCCCGACCAATTTCAACCTCCTGTCGCCTAGTCGAAGTAGGAATCCCCTCCCCGGAACGAGTAGACACTGCCTGAACTCCCCTTCAGCGGTCCACCCACAGGTTGGAGAGCCCTTCGGACCGATCGGGATCTCACTGGAAGTTATAGACGGCAGGGGGCAACGCAAAGGGGGTGGTCTATTCGATTCCAGACTATTCCCGTAGAGAAATCCCTACTTGAATCCTTACCTTAGGCTTATCGAGCAAGACAAAACTAATGTTTAAAATCAAATTTATTGTAAGATTATGGTACAAAACTTATCAAGCATATCAACAATGAGATTTATCGTAAAATGATACTCGAGAGTTCTTTCAGGATGATTTTCGATGTTTAAAATGCATTCCATAGAATAGTCACTTATGTTCTCTCTTGAAGGGGCACTTTTTCTCTTCTCTTAGATCATTTTCATCACAAAATTCAGTATCATGTCTTGCATTATGGACATTTTTCATTTAAGTTTCATCGCTTTCTTTATAGTATATTGTGAGATATCTCTGTAGATATACCCCTCTTTTCCATGTCTTTTCTTTGGATCTCTAGAAAGATACGTTTCCGACTGCGTGGCAAATTTTGGCTGTAAACATGACACTCTAGCCTGTGCGAAAAATGGAGAAATCTCAGATGTCGCGCAATAGGTTAATTTTAGAATATAGTTCTAGATACAAAATACAGAGGATAGCAGTTTAGTCCGGTTGCTCGAGGCACTGCTCTATTGGAAGGGAATTGACCTTTCAAGTCCCAGCGAGGACAAAGAACTAAAGTAAAAAAAGAATAAGGACGAAAAATGCTTTGTATATTTTGGCGAAAAATAAAATCTCAAAACAGTATTATGTTACAATGATGTGCACGCTTTTATTAGGTAAGATGTGCGCTGTCATTGCGTAAGATGTGTTGACCTTAAATAAAGTGTGTACCACCATTTACTTAAAATAAAAAAAAAGCGTTGAACGTTCTTGGCAAAAAGTAAAATATCAAAAAAGGATTATCTGACAGTGATAGGTACACTGTCATTGTGCAAGAAGAGTGCCGTCACTACGCAGCACCCACGTTTGCCCCATGATTGGTAGCAATCGGGGCTTTCCCATGGGTTCTGTCGCAAGGTAACATAAAACTGCGTCATCCCTAATACATTTGACCGCATTGCCCAGGTGTTAGTAACATCATTTATTACTACTTGTGTATTATCCCGATCACGCTCCGATTATTTATATGCAAATACTGAAACAATATTGCGTCATAACACCTGGAATTCCGGGAATCTTTCCAGGGCATGTTGTAGGAATCTTACCGGGGCGGGAAGCCTACCAGGGATGGGAATATGGCCAGCCAACGGGTTGAAATAGGTGACAGCATTTTCTAGGTACTAGTAACATCATTTATTATTACTTGTGTTTTATCCCGACTGCACTCCGATTAATTATATGCAAATACTGAAACAATATTGCATCATAACACCTGGAATTCTGGGAAGCCTGCCAGGGGTGGGAATATTGCCGGCTGGAAACAGGGCTCTCGTAGGAAACTTACCAGGGATTCCATGACGTCAGAGGGCACCCTCGGGAATCTTTCCAGGGATTCTGTGACGTCAGAAGGCTCCGGAATCTTGCCAGCCGATCACTAGAAACAGGGCTCCCATGGAAATCTTGCCTGGGATGCCGTGACGTAAGAAGAATCTCATAAAAATCTTGCTAGGGATGTTGTGACGCCAGAGCGCTCTCATAGGAATCAGGGGAGGGCTCCCTTTTAAAGCAGAGTGGGAGTAATACTAAGATTAAAATTTCTGGTGCCCTTTCAAAGCTACCAAAAACATTGGAGGGTATCTAGCCCCCTCCCACACCTTATTTTTGCCAAACAACATCCAATCAAATTTTAAGATAGGCATTCCAATAAAGTAAAAAAGTCTAACAAATGTGCCTATAGGATTACACGGCCCCCACGGCCCTCAAGGAAAGGGCTGTAAGTCAAAATTAAAACAAACAGAAGCTATTCTCCGTATATAAGGGGGCTTCCCCTTCTTCATCCTTCTCTATTTATGCTAAAATTTGACCCTTGCCCTATTTCAAACAATTCGGTCGAATTTCAAGCGGTCGAGAAAACGACGTGAAATTAAAGTCTTTTTCAAATGGAAGTATGTTAAGGAGAATTTATCCGGCTGGATTGCCCGTAAGAAATTTTACAGGGGAGGGGGTCTCAGCGATAATTGAACTGTTCAAAGGGAATTTTACGGGGAGGGGCTGTATTTTAAGTGGAAGGAAATTTCTACGGAAGATTTTTCCGTGAGGAGGGGATTTTTCATTGAGGGTGAGCCTGATTGACCGGAATTATTTGAAAAAGGGTCAGAATTATTATTTTTTTTTTAACAGAAAGTAAGGAGCAACATTAAAACTCAAAACTAACAGAAATTATTCGATATATCAAGGGGTTGCACCCTTCATCAATACTTTGTTCTTTACGATAAAGTTTAACTGTTTGTCCCAATTTTTTTTAGAATAGGTCCTGAAACACAAGAGCCGTTTAATTAGAATAGGCAGAATTTTTAAAAGCGCTAAAAGCTTTAGCGCAAAAAGCAAAGTATTGAGGTGGGGGAAACCCCTTCATATACATGCACGGAATAATTTCTGTTCGTTTTGAGTTGTAATATTGCTCCTTAATTTCAGTTAAAGAAAAAACTTTTTTATTTAATTTCTGATCGTTTTTCAAATAACCCCGGTAAATCTGGCTCACAATCCATGAAAAACCTGTCACTGAAAATCACCACCGCCCCTGGGGGAAGGGCTGTAAGCTTCGTAATTTGCCCATTTTTTTACACATAGCATTTGTTATTGGGCAATATAGAGTAATTTCTTTTTTTTGGGGGGGGGAGGGATTTCTGCGGGGAGATTTTTCACGGGGAGAATTTTCCATGGGTAGGGAAGTTCCGGGGTATTTTTCCAGGAAAATATACACGGTGGGAGAGGGAGAAATTTCCTGGCATGATTAGAAAAACAGTCAGAAATTAAATAAAAAAAACTAACTTTTCGACTAAAAGTCATGAGCAACATCAAAACTACTAAAAACAAACAGGAAATATTCTCCGTATATGATGGGGATGCCCTTTCCTCATCCCTTCCACTTTATGTTAAAATTTGACTTTTTGTCTATTTTCAAACTGTCCGTGGTAACGAACTGTAAGAACTGAAACTCCAAAAAATGGAATTTTGATTTTAATAGATACATCAAAAGAATGAACGTTTTATGCTGATTCTAATTATATAAAATTCATCAAGTTTGGTGTTAAGCATAACATTGACGAGCCTTAGAAAATTTGCCCGATTTTCAAAATGGGAGAGAAACAGTCCCTAAGTGTCAAGGAATTGAAAATCCCAACTTCAGATTCAGGGTATTGGAGAACCCTACTGTAGAAGTTTTAAGCACCTAGATACAAAAATGTGGAATTTTGCATTTTTTGCTAGAAGAAAGATCACGGATGCATGTTTACTTTTTTTTTCACATGGGTGATTTTATCGAAATAGTAGTCTTAGAAGATCGGGAGAGGAGGCATTCGAGCCGAAATTAAAAGTTCTAGTGCCCTCTTTAAGTGACCAAAAAGATTGGAGGGCAACTAGTCCCCCTCGCACGTCCCTTTTTTTCCCGAAGTTATCCAAACTTAATCAAACTAAATTCTATCAGAATCTATTCTGTTATTGTAATTATTAATTTCTAATCCTTGAATTTTATAGAAATTACACCCCTACCTCTCCTCAGAAAAAAAAACTGGAGAATAATTACCAGGAAAATGCACCGCCTCTGTATAAATAATTAGATAATGCTAAGGGAAAACGACATCCAATCATCCAATCAAAATTTTGAGATAGCCATTAGATTCAGTAAAGTTGAAAAGTCTAATAAATATGCCTATAGGGTTGACATGCCCCCCCCCCCCCCCCAATATTTTACATATAGTACTTGTTATTTGGCAGTATACGGAAATTTTTCGGGGGAATTTTTCACGGGGATAATTTTCCATGGGAAGGAAATTCCGGAGGATATTTTCCCGGGAAAATTTTACATTTTAGGGGGTAGGGGAGAGATTTCCTGCTTTGAGTAGAAAAACGGTCGCAAATTAAATAAAGAAAAACTAATTTTTTGACTGAAAGTCATGAGCAGCATCAAAACTTAAAACAAACAGAAACTATTCTCCGTGTAGGCTATGAGGGGTGGCCCCTTCCTCAGCCCTCCTTCTTAGTGCTAAAATTCAATTCTTTGCCTCATTTTTTTAAGAACGACTCCTGAAAAACCAGGGCAGTTGAATTTGAACGGGAAGATTTCTAAAGAACTTGAAGACTTTTTCTTATGTAATTACACATGAAACCAGACTGTATTCACGTCAAGTAGCGAGATAAGTTGAAAAACACCATGTGGTACAAGGTTATCAAAATAGCGCATCTGCAATATCTCGGGAGTAGAGATGCCTCAGGAGGTCCCACGCCCACACCATATATGGGCATAGAGTCCCTAGGGAGATGGTTTTTGTCAGTGAGAATGGAAAAACAGTATTTTTCTCACTTGAAAAAAAAAAACAGGAATTTTCTCACATTGATGGTTGTTTCATGGACGGTTATGTGTGTTGGTCAATTTATTTGATGTTTTTCATGGATGTCAACATCAATTTATGTCTGTTTTATGGTTTTTTTCAGTGAGAATGAAAAAACAGGAACTTTCTCACTTTAATGGATGTCAACAGCACTTTATGTCTGTTTTATGGTTTTTTGTCAGTGAGAATGGAAAAACAGGAACTTTCTCACTTTAATGGATGTCAACAGCAATTTATGTCTGTTTTATATGGTTTTTTGTCAGTGAGAATGAAAAAAAGAGAAACAATTCTCCAGCAATAGATCCAAGTCATTAATACTTTGCCACGGAAACAATTCTAAAACTTCGCCTAGAAACGATTCTCCAGGAATAGATCCAAGTCATTAATGTCTTTGCCTCGGAAACAGTTCTACTGGTCGAACTCCAAAAGATATTAATAAACATTGCCATGGAAACAATTCTCCAAGAAACATCTTAGCGATGAATTGTTTTAGCGCGGGAATCAGGTTTCATAGTAATTTCAAATGTGACAGCACAGAGATGCCAAAACAAAAGGAATACGCTGAAATTACGTTTAGGGATTATTTGGGCGAAACCGTTTTAGGGAATTATTTCGGCGAAACAGTTAGAGACATTTTAAAAGATGATTTTAGAAAAGGTTATAGAAGAGGATTTGAGGGTGAAACTCTGTGGTCGTTATACTACACAAGTTCCATTTGAACAGTGTTGTGAGGTCCTCTACCCCGACCCCAAGGGTTCCGATCCTCCTACCCCGACCCCGAAGAAAGCAGCCCCCGGTCCTCAAAGGTCCACCGGGCTCCCAAAGGGCCAACCGGCCCTCAAGGGTCCCCCAGACCCTCAAAGGACCCCCCAGGTCCCAAAGGTCCCCTCCCACCTTGGCTCCCAAAGGGCCCCCCCTCTCCCTCCCTCTCCTCCCCCCTCCTCACCTTCCCCTCCCCCTCCTCTCCTCCCCTCCCCTCCTCCCCCTCGCCTCCCCTCCCCCCCCTCCCCTCCTCCCCTTCCCTCTCCCATTTTTTAATATTTTTTTTGTTCATTGAGACACAGAACGACCCCCCCCCCCCCCCCCCCCCCTAAAGGGCCCCCGGCGCCCCAAAGGCTCCTGAGCCCCCATTTTTAATACTTTTTAAGGCTTTATTATATCTTTTCAGAACAAATTATTATTTTAGGGAATTATTTCGGCGAAAACAGTTAGAGACATTTTAAAAGATGATTTTTGAAGAGATTTTAGAAGAGGATTTGAGGTTGAAACTCTGTGGTCGTTATAATACACAAGTTTCATTTGAACAGTGTCGTGAGGCCCTCTACCCCAACCCCAAAGGGTTCCGATCCCCCTACCCCAACCCCGAAGGAAGCGCCCGGTCCTCAAAGGTCCCCCCAAGCTCCCAAAGGACCACCCAGCCCTCAAGGGTCCCCCAGACCCTCAAAGGCCCTCCCCGAGCCCCGTCTTTCGTTGATGTATGTTGTCTGAAACTTATGATTTGGGGTGTATGGGTTGATATTTTTGACTTTTCTGAGTTGGATTTCTTAGTCTTTCATAGGTACGTGTTGTCTGAAACCTATGATTTGGGATGGGTGGTTTGCTATTTTTGACTTTTCTGAGCTGGATTTCTTAGCCTTTATAGGTGTGTGTTGTCAGAAAATTATGATTTGGGATGTGTAGTTTGCTATTTGGACTTTTCAGAGCTAGGATTCTTAGTCTCTCATAGGTGTTTGTTGTCTGAAACTTCTAGTTTGGGATGAGTAGTTTGCTATTTCAGGCTTTTCTGAGCTAGGCTTTCCTAGTATATCGTAGGTGAATGTTGTCAGAAAATTATGATTCGGGATATGTAAATTACTATTTCGGGCTTTTCTGAGCTAGATTTCTTAGTCCCTCACAGGTGTTTGTTGTCTGAAACCTATAGTTTGGGATGAGTTGTTTGCTATTTTTGACTTTTCTGAGCTAGGTTTCTTAGCCTTTCATAGGTGTGTGTTGTCAGAAACTTATGATTTGGGATATGTAAATTACTATTTTTGACTTTTCTGAGCTAGATTTCTTAGCCTTTCATAGGTGTTTGTTGTCTGAAACCTATAGTTTGGGATGAGTAGTTTGCTTTTGGACTTTTCAGAGCTGGATTTCTTAGCCTTTCGTAGGTGTGTGTTGACTGAAACTTAGGATTTGGAATATGTAAATTACTATTTCGGGCTTTTCTAAGCTAGATTTCTTAGTCTTTCGTTGGTGTGTGTTGTCTGAAACCTATGATTTGGGATTTGTAGTTTGCTTTTTGGACTTTTCAGAGCTAGGATTCTTAGTCCCTCATAGGTGTTTGTTGTCTGAAACCTATAGTTTGGGATGAGTAGTTTGCTATTTCAGGCTTTTCTGAGCTAAGGTTTCTTAGTATTTCGTAGGTGTGTGTTGTCTGAAACTTATGACTTGAGGTGTCTAATTTGCTATTTCAGGCCTTTCTGAGCTAAGGTTTCATAGTATTTCGTAGGTGAATGTTGTCTGAAACTTATGATTTGGGATATGTAAATTACTATTTCGGGCTTTTCTAAGCTAGATTTCTTAGTCTTTCGTTGGTGTGTGTGTTGACTGAAACCTATGATTTGGCATATAAGGTTCTTAGTCTTTCGTTGGTGTGCGTTGTCTGAAACCTATGATTTGGGATTTGTAGTTTGCTTTTTGGACTTTTCAGAGCTAGGATTCATAGTCCCTCATAGGTGTTTGTTGTCTGAAACCTATAGTTTGGGATGAGTAGTTTGCTATTTCAGGCTTTTCTGAGCTAAGGTTTCTTAGTATTTCGTAGGTGTGTGTTGTCTGAAACTTATGATTTGAGGTGTGTAATTTGCTATTTCAGGCTTTTCTGAGCTAAGGTTTCATAATATTTCGTAGGTGAATGTTGTCTGAAACTTATGATTTGGGATATGTAAATTACTATTTCGGGCTTTTCTAAGCTAGATTTCTTAGTCTTTCGTTGATGTGTGTTGTCTGAAACCAATGATTTGGGATGGGTGGGTTGCTATTTTTGACTTTTCTGAGCTGAATTTCTTAGCCTTTCATAGGTATGTGTTGTCTGAAACCTATGATTTGGGATGGTTAATTTGCTATTTTTGACTTTTCCGAGCTAGGTTTCTTAGCCTTTCATGGGTGTGTGCTGTCAGAAAATTATGATTTGGGATTTATAGTTTGCTTTTTAGACTTTTCAGAGCTAGGATTCTTAGTCCCTCTGAGGTGTTTGTTGTCTGAAACCTATAGTTTGGGATGAATAGTTTGCTATTATTCAGGCTTTTCTGAGCTAAGGTTTCTTAGTATTTCATATGTGTGTGTTGTCTGAAACTTATGATTTGAGGTATACAATTTGCTATTTCCGACTTTTCATAACCAGATTTCTTAGTCTTTCGTAGGTGTGTGGTGTCTGAAACCTATGATTTGGGATGTTTGGGTTGCTATTTTTTGACTTTTCTGAGCTGGATTTCTTAGCCTTTCGTAGGTGTGTGTTGACTGAAACCTATGATTTGGGAATGAGTGGTTTGCTATTTTTGACTTTTCTGAGCTAGATTTCTTAGCATTTCATAGGTGTGTGCTTTCAGAAAATTATGATTTGAGAGGTGTAGTTTGCTTTTTGGACTTATCAGAGCTAGGATTCTTAGTCCCTCATAGGTGTTTACTGTCTGAAACTTCTAGTTTGGGATGAGTAGTTGGCTATTTCAGGCTTTTCTGAGCTAAGGTTTCTTAGTATTTCGTAGGGGAAGCTTCCACGACAGTTTTAATTTCACCAAGACATAAAAAATTTAAAGTTCAGTTCTAAATTTTTCCATAGAAGATAGGAAAAGTTATACTATGATTGTGATTATTTTCTATGAAGATAGAAAGTTTCACTTTAATTCTAAATTTTCTTAAATTCAGTTCCGACTTTTCTCAACAAGATGAAAAAATTTAAAGTTCGGCTCCAAATATTTTCCACGTCAGTTTTAAGTTCACCAAGACATAAAAATTTAAAATTCACTTCTAAATTTTTCCACAGAAGATAGGAAAAGCTATACTATGATTATGATTATTTTCCATGAAGATAAAAAGTTTCACTTTAATTCTAAATTTTTTTAAATCTTAAAATGACATGAAATATGCTTATGGCTCTACCAATCATACTCTGTGCTTGTTCATAGACACGACGCGGCTTTTCCACTGATACTCTATGGCAGGTTATCGACACTACCGAGTTTATTGCATGCATTAAATCAGTATTTTTACGCAGTGGAAGGATCAACACACACAATTCATATCTGTAAAAAGTGAAGATGAATTATTCGACGAAAGTATGTGCACATGAACAAATCATCGTCGTGTTGAATGCTGACAAGGAGAAATACCTGAACTATGACACGAGTGCAAGTGGAGATCTTATTGGGAATGTATGCATACGTTGTCATGACAGTGAGGAGTTAAATTCCTTTGGTGTACCCAAGAATTTCCATCATGCAAGTGGTGGATATGCGAGAGTAACATTACCAGAGAAATTAGTAGTCAAAGAGAATGCCAACTTAAAAATAATAGTTGATGAAGAGGGACAACTTCTAGCTAATGGTTCTGGTAGCATGTTAGCCGTTGATAGATCTTATCGCAATCTTTCCGGTGTTAGCATTCGAATGAAATCAAAAGGAAAAAGAAGACATGCATACAGCTGCATCAACATCATAAATCATATCATGTCAATGTGCCAAAACTGCTATCTATGTAAAAATAATGTGACAATAGACAGTGAAATCGCAGGCAGAATAAAAAGAACATTAGCAGACAATATCATCAATGAATATAAAGATGAATTGACGGAAAGTGAAGCGCAAGTGTACTAATAATGTATAATAATGTACTTAACATATTTTTATATTAATATTCTACATGTCGTTATTTCATTAAAAATATCTAATGCATTATTTTGTTAAGTGTTCATTATTTTTAGGGTATGCTAGAACGTCAAACGTTCAGAATATCTATTAAAAAGGTCAAAGATGTAAAAAAAATAATTTTAGAGATAATGATACTACTAGCAGGCTCAATTTTTCATAGAAGATAGAAAAGTTCAAGTTTTCTTCCGAATTTTACCAAAGAACGCAATTCAATTCTAATTTCACCAGAGAAAATAAAAAGCTTACACTTCAGTTTTAAGTTCACCAAGACATAAAAAATTTAAAGTTCACTTCTAAATTTTTCCGTAGAAGATAGGAAAAGTTATACTATGATAGTGATTGTTTTCCATGAAGATAAAAAGTTTCACTTTAATTCTAAATTTTCTTAAATTCAATTCCGACCTTTCTCAAAGAGTTAAATTTAAAGTTCTATTCCAAATATTTTCCCGGAACAAGAAAAGTCCCAAGACATAAGAAATTTAAAGTTCACTTCTAAATTTTTCCGTAGAAGATAGGAAAAGTTATACTATGATTATGATTATTTTCTATGAAGATAAAAAATTTCACTTAAATTCTAAATTTCTTAAATTCAGTTCTGACCATTGTCAAAGAGATGAAAAAATTTAAAGTTATGTTCCAAATATTTCCCCGAAAGAAGAAAAGTTCAACTTTGATTCTGAATTTTCTCAATGAAAATGAAATAAGTTATGATCAATTCTATTTTCCCAAAATAATAGAAAATTTTCTACTTCAATTCAGATTTTTCTCAAAGAGATGAAAAAATTTAAAATATTATTCCAAATTTTTCTTAGAAGATAGAAAAGTTCAAGTTCTAATCTGAATTTTACCAAAGAACACAATTCAATTCTAATTTCTCCAGAGAAAATAAAAAGCTTCCACTTCAGTTTTAAGTTCACCAAGACACAAAAAATTTAAAGTTCAGTTCTAAATTTTTCCTTAGAAGATAGGAAAAGTTATACTTTGATTGTGATTATTTTCTATGAAGATAAAAAGTTTCACTTTAATTCTAAATTTTCTTAAGTTCAGTTCCGACGTTTATCAAAGAAATGAAAAACTTTAAAGTTCTGTTCAATATATTTTCTCGGGAGAAGAAAAGTTCAACTTCGATTCTGAATTTTCTCATTGAAAATGAAATAAGTTATTGATCAATTCTATTTCCGCAAAAATATAAAAATTTTCCACTTCAGTTCAGATTTTTCTCAAGGAGATGAAAAAATTTAAAATACTATTCCGAATTTTTCATAGAAGATGGAAAAGTTCAAGTTCTCTTCTGAATTTTACCAACAAACACAATTCAATTCTAATTTCTCCAGAGAAAATAAAAAGCTTACACTTCAGTTTTAAGTTCACCAAGACATAAAAAATTTAAAGTTCTGTTCTAAATTTTTCCATAGAAGATAGGAAAAGTTATACTATGATAGTGATTATTTTCCATGAAGATAAAGTTTCACTTTAATTCTAAATTTTCTTAAATTCAGTTCCGACTTTTCACATAGAAATGAAAAAAATTTAAAGTTCTGTTCCAAATTTTTCATAGAATATTGGAAAAGTTATGCTTTGGTCGTGAATATTCAAGTTCTCTTCTGAATTTTACCAAAGAACACAATTCAATTCTAATTTCTCCATAGAAAATAAAAAGCTGCCACTTCAGTTTTAAGTTCGCCATGACATACAAAATTTAAAGTTCAATTCTAAATTTCTACATAGAAGATAGGAAAAGTTATAATATGATTGTGATTATTTTTCTATGAAGATTAAAAGTTTCACTTCAATTTTAAATTTTGTCAAAGAAGTGAAGAAAAGTTCAATTTCGATTCTGAATTTTCTCAATGAAAGTGAAATAAGTTATTGATCATTTCTATTTTCCCAAAATAATATAAAAATTTTCCACTTCAGCTCAGATTTTTCTCAAACAGATGAAAAAATTTAAAATACTGTTCCAAATTTTTCATAGAAGATAGAAAAGTTCTTGTTCTCTTCTGAATTTTACCAAAGAACATAATTCATTTCTAATTTCTCCAGAGAAAATAAAAAGTTTCCATATCACTTTTAAGTTCACCAAGACATAAAAATTTAAATTTCAATTCTAAATTTTTCCATAGAAGAAAGGAAAAGTTATACTATGATTGTGATTATTTTCCATGAAGATAAAAAGTTTCACTTTATTTCTAAATTTTCTTAAATTCAATTCCGACCTTTCTCAAAGAGATGAAAAAATTTGAAGTTCTGTTCCAAATATTTTCCCGGAAAAAGAAAAGTTCAACTTCGATTCTGAATTTTCACAATGAAAATGAAATAAGTTATTGATCAATTCTGTTTTCCTAAAATAATATAAAATTTTCCACTTCAATTCAGATTTTTCTCAAAGAGATGACAAAATTTTAAATATTGTTCTAAATTTTTCATAGAAGATAGGAAAAGTTATACTTTTATTGTGAACATTCTTCATGAAGATATGGGGCTCCACTTTAATTCTGAGTTTTTTCGAAGAAGTTCAAAATGTACAAGTTATCTTCTGAATTTTTCTTAGAGAAGAGAAAAAAAAGTTAGCTCAATTCTGAAATTTACCAATGAAAATGAAAAAGCTTCCATTTCAGTTCCTAATTTCTCAAAGACATAAAAAATTTAAAGTTCAATTCTAAATATTTCCATAGAAGATAGGAATGACTATACTATGATTGTGATTATTTACCATGAAGATAAAAAGTTTCACTTTATTACTAATTTTTCTTAAATTCAGTTCATTCATCTAACCAACAAAAACAATAGGTTAGGTTAGGTATAAATAAATATTAATAAATAATTAGAAACATCTCTACATGTTTAAGTTAGATTAGGTTAACTTATATTGAGCGCTCATGATAAGCTAACCTAACCTAACTTAAACATGTAGAGATGTTTTTAGTTATTTATTAATATTTATTTATACCTAACCTAACCTATTCTTTTTGGTGGTTAGATGAATGAACTGAGTTTAACAAAAATTAGAAATAAAGTGAAACTGTTTATCTTCATGGTAAATAATCACAATCATAGTATAGTCATTCCTATCTTCTATGGAAAAATTTAGAATTGAACTTTAAATTTTTTATGTCTTTGAGAAATTAGGAACTGAAATGGAAGCTTTTTCATTTTCATTGGTAAATTTCAGAATTGAGCTAACTTTTTTTTCTCTTCTCTAAGAAAATTCAGAAGAGAACTTGTACATTTTGAACTTCTTCGAGAAAACTCAGAATTAAAGTGGAGCCCCATATCTTCATGAAGAATGTTCACAATCAAAGTATAACTTTTCCTATCTTCTATGAAAAATTTAGAACAATATTTAAAATTTTGTCATCTCTTTGAGAAAAATCTGAATTGAAGTGGAAAATTTTATATTATCTTAGGAAAACAGAATTGATCAATAACTTATTTCATTTTCATTGTGAAAATTCAGAATCGAAGTTGAACTTTTCTTTTTCCGGGAAAATATTTGGAACAGAACTTCAAATTTTTTCATCTCTTTGAGAATGGCCAGAATTGAATTTAAGAAAATTTAGAATTAAAGTGAAACTTTTTATCTTCATGGAAAATAATCACAATCATAGTATAACTTTTCCTATCTTCTATGGAAAAATTTAGAATTGAACTTTAAATTTTTATGTCTTGGTGAACTTAAAAGTGATATGGAAACTTTTTATTTTCTCTGGAGAAATTAGAAATGAATTATGTTCTTTGGTAAAATTTAGAAGAGAACAAGAACTTTTCCATCTTCTATGAAAAATTTGGAACAGTATTTTAAATTTTTTCATCTGTTTGAGAAAAATCTGAACTGAAGTGGAAAATTTTTATATTATTTTTTGGGAAAATAGAAATGATCAATAGCTTATTTCATTTTCATTGAGAAAATTCACAATCGAAATTGAACTTTTCTTCACTTCTTTGAGAAAATTTAAAATTGAAGTGAAACTTTTAATCTTCATAGAAAATAATCACAATCATAGTATAACTTTTCCTATCTTCTATGTAGAAATTTAGAATTGAACTTTAAATTTTTTATGTCATGGCGAACTTAAAACTGAAGTGGCAGCTTTTTATTTTCTATGGAGAAATTAGAATTGAATTGTGTTCTTTGGTAAAATTCAGAAGAGAACTTGAATATTCACGATCAAAGTATAACTTTTCCAATATTCTATGAAAAATTTGGAACAGAACTTTAAATTTTTTTCATCTCTATGTGAAAAGTCGGAACTGAATTTAAGAAAATTTAGAATTAAAGTGAAACTTTTTATCTTCATGGAAAATAATCACTATCATAGTATAACTTTTCCTATCTTCTATGGAAAAATTTAGAACAGAACTTTAAATTTTTTATGTCTTGGTGAACTTAAAACTGAAGTGTAAGCTTTTTATTTTCTTTGGAGAAATTAGAATTGAATTGTGTTTGTTGGTAAAATTCAGAAGAGAACTTGAACTTTTCTATCTTCTATGAAAAATTTGGAATAGTATTTTAAATTTTTTCATCTCTTTGAGAAAAATCTGAACTGAAGTGGAAAATTTTTATATTATTTTTGGGAAATAGAATTGATCAATAACTTATTTCATTTTCAATGAGAAAATTCAGAATCGAAGTTGAACTTTTCTTCTTCCGAGAAAATACATTGAACAGAACTTTAAATTTTTTCATCTCTTTGATAAAGGTCGGAACTGAATTTAAGAAAATTAGAATTAAAGTGAAACTTTTTATCTTCATAGAAAATAATTACAATCAAAGTATAACTTTTCCTATCTTCTAAGGAAAAATTTAGAACTGAACTTTAAATTTTTTGTGTCTTGGTGAACTTAAAACTGAAGTGGAAGCTTTTTATTTTCTCTGGAGAAATTAGAATTGAATTGTGTTCTTTGGTAAAATTCAGATTAGAACTTGAACTTTTCTATCTTCTAAGAAAAATTTGGAATAATATTTTCAATTTTTTCATCTCTTTGAGAAAAATCTGAATTGAAGTGGAAAATTTTCTATTATTTTGGGAAAATAGAATTGATCAATAACTTATTTCATTTTCATTGAGAAAATTCAGAATCGAAGTTGAACTTTTCTTCTTCCGGGGAAATATTTGGAACAGAACTTTAAATTTTTTCATCTCTTTGAGAATGGCCAGAACTGAATTTAAGAAAATTTAGAATTTAAGTGAAATTTTTTATCTTCATAGAAAATAATCATAATCATAGTATAACTTTTCCCGTCTTCTACGGAAAAATTTAGAAGTGAACTTTCAATTTCTTATGTCTTGGGACTTTTCTTGTTCCGGGAAAATATTTGGAATAGAACTTGAAATTTAACTCTTTTAGAAAGGTCGGAATTGAATTTAAGAAAATTTAGAATTAAAGTGAAACTTTTTTATCTTCATGGAAAATAATCACTATCATAGTATAACTTTTCCTATCTTCTACGGAAAAATTTAGAAGTGAACTTTAAATTTTTTATGTCTTGGTGAACTTAAAAATGAAGTGTAAGCTTTTTATTTTCTCTGGTGAAATTAGAATTGAATTGCGTTCTTTGGTAAAATTCAGAAGAGAACTTGAACTTTTCTATCTTCTATGAAAAATTGAGCCTGCTAGTAGTATCATTATCTCTAAAATTATTTTTCTTACATCTCTGACCTTTTTAATAGATATTCTGAACGTTTGACGTTCTAGCATACCCTAAAAATAATGAACACTTAACAAAATAATGCATTAGATATTTTTAATGAAATAACGACATGTAGAATATTAATATAAAAATATGTTAAATACATTATTATACATTATTAGTACACTTGCGCTTCACTTTCCGTCAATTCATCTTTATATTCATTGATGATATTGTCTGCTAATGTCCTTTTTATTCTGCCTGCGATTTCACTGTCTATTGTCACATTATTTTTACATAGATAGCAGTTTTGGCACATTGACATGATATGATTTATGATGTTGATGCAGCTGTATGCATGTCTTCTTTTCCTTTTGCTTTCATTCGAATGCTAACACCGGAAAGATTGCGATAAGATCTATCAACGGCTAACATGCTACCAGAACCATTAGCTAGAAGTTGTCCCTCTTCATCAACTATTATTCTTAAGTTGGCATTCTCTTTGACTACTAATTTCTCTGGTATTGTTACTCTCGCATATCCACCACTTGCATGATGGAAATTCTTGGGTACACCAAAGGAATTTAACTCCTCACTGTCATGACAACGTATGCATACATTCGCAATAAGATCTCCACTTGCACTCGTTTCATAGTTCAGGTATTTCTCCTTGTCAGCATTCAACACGACGATGATTTTTTCATGTGCACATACTTTCGTCGAACAATTCATCTTCACTTTTTACAGATATGAATTGTGTGTTGATCCTTCCACTGCGTAAAAAATACTGATTTAATGCATGCAATAAACTCGGTAGTGTCGATAACCTGCCATAGAGTATCAGTGGAAAAGCCGCGTCGTGTCTATGAACAAGCACAGAGTATGATTGGTAGAGCCGTAAGCATATTTCATGTCATTTTAAGACTTA
Source organism: Artemia sinica (assembly GCA_027921565.1). Lineage (NCBI taxonomy): Eukaryota > Metazoa > Arthropoda > Branchiopoda > Anostraca > Artemiidae > Artemia > Artemia sinica. Next base: position 2,025,387 of record CM051259.1, on the reverse strand, counting down.
AGAAAATTTAGAATTAAAGTGAAACTTTTTATCTTCATGGAAAATAATCATAATCATAGTATAAATTTTCCTATCTTCTGTGGAAAAATTTAGAAGTGAACTTTAAATTTTTATGTCTTGGTGAACTTAAAACTGACGTGGAAAATATTTGGAGCCGAACTTTAAATTTTTTCATCTCGTTGAGAAAAGTCGGAACTGAATTTAAGAAAATTTAGAATTAAAGTGAAACTTCTATCTTCATAGAAAATAATCACAATCATAGTATAACTTTTCCTATCTTCTATGGAAAAATTTAGAACTGAACTTTAAATTTTTTATGTCTTGGTGAACTTAAAACTGACGTGGAAGCTTCACCTACGAAATACTAAGAAACCTTAGCTCAGAAAAGCCTGAAATAGCCAACTACTCATCCCAAACAAGAAGTTTCAGACAACAAACACCTATGAGGGACTAAGAATCCTAGATCTGAAAAGTACAAAAAGCAAACTACACCTCTCAAATCATAATTTTCTGAAAGCACACACCTATGAAATGTTAAGAAATCTAGCTCAGAAAAGTCAAAAATAGCAAACCACTCATTCCCAAATCATAGGTTTCAGTCAACACACACCTACGAAAGGTTAAGAAATCCAGCTCAGAAAAGTAAAAAAATAGCAACCCACACATCCCAAATCATAGGTTTCAGACACCACACTCCTACGAAAGACTAAGAAATCTGGTTATGAAAAGTCGGAAATAGCAAATTGTATACCTCAAATCATAAGTTTCAGACAACACACACCTATGAAATACTAAGAAACCTTAGCTCACAAAGCCTGAAATAGCAAACTATTCATCCCAAACTATAGGTTTCAGACAACAGACACCTCAGAGGGACTAAGAATCCTAGCTCTGAAAAGTCTAAAAAGCAAACTATAAATCCCAAATCATAATTTTCTGACAGCACACACCCATGAAAGGCTAAGAAACCTAGCTCAGAAAAGTCAAAAATAGCAAATTAACCATCCCAAATCAGAGGTTTCAGACAACACATACCTATGAAAGGCTAAGAAATCCAGCTCAGAAAAGTCAAAAATAGCAACCCACCCATCCCAAATCATTGGTTTCAGACAACACACATTAACGAAAGACTAAGAAATCTAGCTTAGAAAAGCCCGAAATAGTAATTTACATATCCCAAATCATAAGTTTCAGACAACATTCACCTATAAAATATTATGAAACCTTAGCTCAGAAAAGCCTGAAATAGGAAATTACACACCTCAAATCATAAGTTTCAGACAACACACACCTACGAAATACTAAGAAACCTTAGCTCAGAAAGGCCTGAAATAGCAAACTACTCATCCTAAACTATAGGTTTCAGACAACAAACACCTATGAGGGACTATGAATCCTAGCTCTGAAAAGTCCAAAAAGCAAACTACAAATCCCAAATCATAGGTTTCAGACAACGCACACCAACGAAAGACTAAGAACCTTATATCCCAAATCATAGGTTTCAGTGAACACACACCAACGAAAGACTAAGAAATCTAGCTTAGAAAAGCCCGAAATAGTAATTTACATATCCCAAATCATAAGTTTCAGACAACATTCACCTACGAAATACTATGAAACCTTAGCTCAGAAAGGCCTGAAATAGCAAATTAGACACCTCAAGTCATAAGTTTCAGACAACACACACCTACGAAATACTAAGAAACCTTAGCTCAGAAAAGCCTGAAATAGCAAACTACTCATCCCAAACTATAGGTTTCAGACAACAAACACCTATGAGGGACTAAGAATCCTAGCTCTGAAAAGTCCAAAAAGCAAACTACAAATCCCAAATCATAGGTTTCAGACAACACACACCAACGAAAGACTAAGAAATCTAGCTTAGAAAAGCCCGAAATAGTAATTTACATATCCCAAATCATAAGTTTCAGTCAACACACACCTACGAAAGGCTAAGAAATCCAGCTCTTAAAAGTCCAAAAGCAAACTACTCATCCCAAACTATAGGTTTCAGACAACAAACACCTATGAAAGGCTAAGAAATCTAGCTCAGAAAAGTCAAAAATAGTAATTTACATATCCCAAATCATAAGTTTCTGACAACACACACCTATGAAAGGCTAAGAAACCTAGCTCAGAAAAGTCAAAAATAGCAAACTACTCATCCCAAACTATAGGTTTCAGACAACAAACACCTGTGAGGGACTAAGAAATCTAGCTCAGAAAAGCCCGAAATAGTAATTTACATATCCCAAATCATAATTTTCTGACAACATTCACCTACGATATACTAGGAGAGCCTAGCTCAGAAAAGCCTGAAATAGCAAACTACTCATCCCAAACTAGAAGTTTCAGACAACAAACACCTATGAGAGACTAAGAATCCTAGCTCTGAAAAGTCCAAATAGCAAACTACACATCCCAAATCATAATTTTCTGACAACACACACCTATGAAAGGCTAAGAATTCCAGCTCAGAAAAGTCAAAAATAGCAAACCACCCATCCCAAATCATAGGTTTCAGACAACACATACCTATGAAAGACTAAGAAATCCAACTCAGAAAAGTCAAAAATATCAACCCATACACCCCAAATCATAAGTTTCAGACAACATACATCAACAAAAGACGGGGCTCGGGGAGGGCCTTTGAGGGTCTGGGGGACCCTTGAGGGCCGGATGGTCCTTTGGGAGCTTGGGGGGACCTTTGAGGACCGGGCGCTTCCTTCGGGGTTGGGGTAGGGGGATCGGAACCCTTGGGGTTGGGGTAGAGAGCCTCACGACACTGTTCAAATGGAACTTGTGTATTATAACGACCACAGAGTTTCACCCTCAAATCCTCTTCTAAAATCTCTTCAAAAATCATCTTTTAAAATGTCTCTAACTGTTTTCGCCGAAATAATTCCCTAAAATAATAATTTGTTCTGAAAAGATATAATAAAGCCTTAAAAAGTATTAAAATGGGGGCTCAGGAGCCTTTGGGGTGCCGGGGGCCCTTTAGGGGGGGGGGGGTCCTTCTGTGTCTCAATGAACAAAAAAAAATATTAAAAAATGGGAGAGAGAGAAGGGGAGGGGGAGGAGGGGAGGGGGAGGGGAAGGTGAGGAGGGGGGAGGAGAGGGAGGGAGAGGGAGGGGGGCCTTTGTGGGCCTATGGGGGGGAGGGGGCCTTTGGGGCCTGGGGGGTCCTTTGGGGTCTGGGGGACCCTTGAGGGCCGGGTGGCCCTTTGCGAGCCCGGTGGACCTTTGAGGACCGGGGGCTTCCTTCGGGGTCGGGGTAGGAGGATCAGAACCCTTTGGGGTCGGGGTAGAGGACCTCACATCACTGTTCAAATGGAACTTATGTAGTATAACGACCACAGAGTTTCACCCTCAAATCCTCTTCTATAACCTTTTCTAAAATCATCTTTTAAAATGTCTCTAACTGTTTCGCCGAAATAATTCCCTAAAACGGTTTCGCCCAAATAATCCCTAAACGTAATTTCAGCGTATTCCTTTTGTTTTGGCATCTCTGTGCTGTCACATTTGAAATTACTATGAAACCTGATTCCCGCGCTAAAACAATTCATCGCTAAGATGTTTCTTGGAGAATTGTTTCCATGGCAATGTTTATTAATATCTTTTGGAGTTCGACCAGTAGAAACTGTTTCCGAGGCAAAGACATAATGACTTGGATCTATTCCTGGAGAATCGTTTCTAGGCGAAGTTTTAGAATTGTTTCCGTGGCAAAGTATTAATGACTTGGATCTATTCCTGGAGAATTGTTTCTCTGTTTTTCCATTCTCACTGACAACAACCATAAAACAGACATAAATTGCTGTTGACATCCATTAAAGTGAGAAAGTTCCTGTTTTTCCATTCTCACTGACAAAAACCATAAAACAGACATAAAGTGCTGTTGACATCCATTAAAGTGAGAAAGTTCCTGTTTTTTCATTCTCACTGACAAAAACCATAAAACAGACATAAATTGATGTTGACATCCATGAAAAACATCAAATAAATTGACCAACACACATAACCGTCCATGAAACAACCATCAATGTGAGAAAATTCCTGTTTTTTCAAGTGAGAAAATTACTGTTTTTCCATCCTCACTGACAAAAACCATCTCCCTAGGGACTCTATGCCCATATATGGTGTGGGCGTGGGACCTCCTGAGGCATCTCTACTCTCGGGAAGGGCTTAGGGTACAAGTTAAAAATGTCAGGGGGTTATAGGGGGCAGATGGACCTAAGATTTTGGCTTTGGAGGAGAAGGCAGAGGGACAGGGTCCGTTAATTTTGTCTAAAATCTGTTTCTACTTTCAAAGTCCTGTGGGACTAAAATCTGTTCCCGGTGAAGTTACAATTTAGGCAAAATAGACACTATGTTACCTAGGTTATCAAGAGGATATATCCCAGGAACAATATCCCCAAGAGGATATATCCCAGGTTATATAGAGGCATTATCTCAGGAACAGACTGAGCGATTGCGCGAAGCTTCAAGAAAGTTTTCTTCCCTTTTTCACACCAAGGGATGGTGGGGGGTTAAAATTCAATTTTAACTTGAGAGGAGTGGGGCATAAAAGATGTAAATTAATTTTTCTTAAACATTCCTAAAATGTTTGTGAGGGGGGGGGGGGCAAATAGAATTCAAACTTTGTGCTGGGAGGCTAAAATATGATGCCTCCGATCCACCCAAAAGTATTTAAATTAAAAACACCTATGAAAATTAGAATATATTTACCTCTAAGTAGCGAGATAAGTCAAAAAACACAATGTACCACAGTAGAGATATTTATTCAGTAGGTTCATCCTGAAAAATACTTGTCTACCGCAGTCTCGACGCGTATGAAAGCTCCTCCCATTTTCTCTGTGTAAGCTAGCCAATGCATATATTTCAGTAGCTGCCAGTAGCTTGAGCAACTTTGAATAAGTGCCTACCGATGAACAGATCTAATGTCACTTATGTTTCCTCTGGTTTATATGTTTCTCTGGAGCAGGTTCATCTCAATCAGGCTTTGTGTCATGGGCGCCTGCAGGGGGGGGGGGGCATTGCCCCCCCTGGAATTTAGACCAGAGTAGGAAGAAAATAGAAATGTAACAACTAATCAAAGAAAAAGAATTTCTTATTTTTGTTTTATTTTTAAGAGCTACTATGAAACTTGTTTAAAATCAATTCAGAATTTGATTTAATTCTTAGATCTTAGATTAACTCAATATAAGTCATTATTCATCTGTCTAAAGGAGACCGGAACCCGATTTAGGGTGTAGAGTAAATACTCTCAAGGGCATTCTTGTGCCCTAGCAATAGTGCAACAAGCTCGATAAAGCCCACCGCATCATGGAATTAATAAACAAAGAAAGCTTTGTATAGATCAAAGTATAATCACCTACGGAACAAGTACTGACAAAACATCCTATCCACACAAAAAAGTGACCCTTTGTCCGCGTCTCCTGAGACGATTCATACCTATGCGAACCTGTCAACTAAATACCGTAGTTACACAATTCAATACAACTTAGGAGAATAGATTGGCTTATTGGCTCGGAGTGATTAAGTAGTACAGCATTTTGCGTCTAGAGGCGCTGAGGTACACGGGGTCACTTTTGGAGAGTTTTGTCAGTACTTGTTCCGTAGGTGATTATACTTTGATATAGATATACAGCGTCGAGCCCTACCAGGAGTCAGTTTGGCCTTGGTTTTTGTTCATATTTTGTCAAGCTACAAACGTAAGTCTGATTTTTTTTTTTATTCTTTTCCTTAATTCTTAAAATATAATACTAGTTAAGGGGTAAGTTTCTAACTTTGCTTAAGTCTATAATGATCATCCTGTGTCTATTCCATTGGTTGTATCCTATAAGGTCACATCCTGTTATGAATTTTGCTTTCTTTTCTTTCATAATAATAAAACTTAACTTTTAGCTTAAATGTGAGCGGGAATTTAGTCAAGATACCAGAATTTGTGAATTAAAAGTATTTATATTTTAATAAATCAGCAAATGATTCATAATTAATCAACAAATAATTATAAATAAATTATAAATAAATGGGTTAAACTGAATAGTAAAATTAATAGTAATTAGTAAAAATATTAGTAAAATAGTAAACATTCTTCTTTCATAGTAAAACTCTTGGTTTTTCTATACCGATATAGAATCACATTTTTGTGCCACTAACTGTTTGAAATATGATTAGTCTAAACCCCCTTGCGAATACCCCCTGGAGTACCCCCCGGCAATTACCCCCTCGAAAAATACCCCCTCCCCCTTGTGGAAAAGAAACCCGTGGAAAATACCTTCCCCCCTCCTCGCGGAAAATACTCCCCTCCTGTGGAAAAAAAGGCTTTCCAAGTTTGAGAATATTATTTGAGTTTTATTTTATCTCCGCTATTCTGGAATCCCCCCCCCTGGAAAATTTTCTGCGGGCACCCTTGCTTTGTGTAGATTGGCAATGATTGTACAGGTTAAATTTCTTTACAGTGCTATGTATATATAAAATCATAGGCAGCGCAATAGTGCTGCCTAATTAAAGAACGATGTTGGCACTATGTATTATTTATTGATTTTTTTCCATACCAGGGTTCTTCATATCGAAGGAGTTGTCGTAGAAACTTCGAAAAATGCTCATTTAATTGGAAATTGGAGTGGCTTGGGCCCTTTTTAATAGTAGAAAGTGATTGGGAGGCAACTAACACACCTTCCACAAACACCATATCCTCAAACACATCCAATCAAAATTTTGAGATAGCCATCTTGTTCAGCGTAGTTGATTTCCAGATAGAAAATATGTTTTTGAAAAGGACACTCTCCCCAAAACCCTCAGGGCAAGGGTTTTAAATTATGCCCTGGGGCATATAATAACGATGTTGGCACAATGTACTGTTTATTATTTTTTTTTTTCCTTTAGACCAGGGCACTTCGTATCGAAGAAGTTGTCGTAGAAACTTTCGAAAAGAGCTCATTCGATTGGAAATTGGAGTGGCTTGTGCCCCTTTTAATAGTCGAAAGTAATTGGAGGGCAACTAACACCCCTTCCACGCCCACCGGTTTCAATCAAAAGTTTTGTCCCAAACACATCCAATCAAAAATTTTGAGATAGCCATTTTGTTCAGCGTAGTTGATTTCTAGATAGAAATTATGTTTTTGAGGAGGACACTCCTCACAGCCCTCAGGATAAGGGTTGTAAATAATGCCCTGGGGGCATATAAGTTTTTTTTTAGAAAGCGTTGTAGTAGAAACTTCAAAAAAGGTTCATTCTATTGTAAATTCAAAGGGATAGTGCCCTTTTTAATAGTCGAAAGTGATTGGGGGCAACTAACCCCCCTCTCATGCCCACCTTTTCCCCAAACACATCCAATCAAAATTTTAAGTAGCCACTTTGTTCAACATAGTTAAAAGTTATGGAAATTAGGTCTTTGAGGATGACAACCACCCTCCTCCCTACCCCCACAGCCGTCAGGGCAAGGGTTGTAAGTTATGCCATGGGGGCATATAAGGTTTTTATAGAACGCGTTGTCGTAGAACCTTCAAAAAGAGCTCATTCGATTTTAAATTGAAATGGCTAGTGCCTTTTTAATAGTCAAAAGCGATTGGAATGCAACTAACACCCCTTCCACGCCCACCATTTCCCCAAACACATCCAATAAAAATTTTGAGATACCTATTTTGTTCCACGCAGTTTAAGTTCAGGAAATTATACCTTTGAGCGGGACACTCCCCCCCAAAGTCTTCAGGGCAAGGGTTATAAGTTATGCCCTGGGGGCATAAAAGGTTTTTATTGAAATCTTTATCGTAGAAAATTTAAAAAGGGCGCATTCGATTGGAAATTCAAAGGTCTAGTGTCCTTTTTAAATTTGAAAGTGATTTGAGGGCAATTGACCCCCCTCTCACGCCCACCTTTTCCCCAAAAACATCAATCAATCAATCAATCAATCAATGTATTAATACTAAAAAAAAAACCAATTACAAACTTAAAATTTATACACGCCCAAGAAGCTCAGCTTGTAAAGGGCCAACAAAACAAATAAGACACTATTATAAAGCACATATAAAAAAAAGAAAAAAAAAAAAAAATTGGATAAGAGACATTTATGAAAATAGGAGAATTAACAGGAAACTTAACAAATAACTGAAAAAAAATATATATAAACGAAGAAGAGATTGGAAATAGGATTAAATAAAAAAAAAAAAAATATAAAATAATCAGAGAAATATATTGAATGAAAAAAAAGACATATAAATGTGGATGGAATGCAAAAAAAAGAAGAAAAAAGGGGGAAAATACTATACTGGAAATACCCAGTGAGAAAGTGCCTTTGCAGAAAGAGATAGAGGGACATCAGGAGGGATGGAGTTCCATAGTAAAATAGGTTGATAAACAGGAGACCTCTGACCTGCTGTCGATGATCGCTTAGGTAAAATGAACCTGCGATAAGAGCTACGTAAAAACGAAGAGTACCTACCTGAGCCTGACAGAAATAAAAACTGCTGCAGAGATGGTGGAAGTGTACCTAGAAAAGCAGAATGTGCTAAATAAAGGTAACTTTTACCCACAATACGATCCAGCGGAGCTATTCCAGTATCATTATAAAGATCAGAGGAAGGGTAAAAAACGAGGTAGAAGAAAAGTAGCCTTCACTGCCCTATTTTTCTGCTTAGTTGAAAGTTTTGGAAATTAGGTATTTAAAGATGACAATCCCTCCCCACACAGCCCTCAGGGCAAGGGTTGTAAGTTATGCCCTGGGGGCATATAAGGTTTTTTTTTTATAGAAAGTGATGTTGTACAAACTTCAAAAAGGGCTCCTTCAGTTGGAAATTGAGAGGGTTAGTAGTGCCTCTCATGCCCTTCATTCCCCAAAACATATCCAATTAAAATTTTCATTTAGCCATTTTGTTCAACGTAGCAGAAAGTTATGGAAATTAGGTCTTTGAGGATGATAACCCCCCAGCCCTCAGGGCAAGGGTTGTAAGTTACGCCCTGGGGGCATAAAAGGTTTTTATTAAAATCGTTGTCGTAGAAACTTTTTAAATTTGAAAGTGATTTGAGGGCAATTGACCCCCCTCTCACGCCCACCTTTTTTCCCAAACACATACAATCAAAATTTTTAGATAGCCATTTTATTCTACTTAGTTGAAAGTTTTGGAAATTAGGTATTTAAAGATGACAATCCCTCCCCACACAGCCCTCAGGGCAAGGGTTGTAAGTTATGCCCTGGGGGCATATAAGGTTTTTTTTTATAGAAAGTGATGTTGTACAAACTTCAAAAAGGGCTCCTTCAGTTGGAAATTGAGAGGGTTAGTGCCTCTCACGCCCATTTTTCCCCAAAACATATCCAATTGTTTGATATCAAACATATCTCTTTCATAGTCGAAAGTGATTGAAGGGCATCTATCCCCCCTCTCTCATGCCCACCATTTTCCCAAACGCATCCAATCAAAATTTTGAGATATCTATTTTGTTCAACGTAGTTGAAAGTTCTGGAAATCAGGTCTTTTAGGAAGATAACCCCCCCCCCCCCCCAGAGCGCTCGGTGCAAGGGTTGTAAGTTATGCCCTGGGGGCATATAAGGTTTATATAGAAATTTGTTCTAGAAATTTCAGAAAAGGCTCATTTGATTGAAAATTGAAATCGCCCTTTTTAATAGTTGAAAGTGACTTGAGAGTTATTAACCCTCCTCTCACGCCCACCATTTCCCAAAAAACATTCAATCAAAGTTTAGAGATAGCTATTTTGTTCAACGTAGTTGAAAATTCTGGAAATTATGTATTTAAGGATGACAACCCCCCCCCCCCCCCCAGAGCCCCCAGGGCAAAGTTTGTAAGTTATACCCTTGGGCATATAAGGTTTTTATAGATAGAGTTGTCGTAAAATTTTCAGAATGGGCTCATTCAATTGGAAATTGAGAGGACTAGCACCCTTTTTAATATTCGAAAGTGATTGTAGGGTAACTAACCCCCCTCTCACGCCTACCATTCCCCCAAACACATCCAGTCAAAATTTTCAGATAGACATTTCGTTCAATGTAGTAAAAAGTTCTGGAAATTTGGTTTTTGAGGATTTTAATCCCCCCAGCCCTCAGGGCAAGGGTTCTAAGTTACGTCCTGGGGGCATACAAGGTTTTTTTATTGAAAGCGTAGTCGTAGAAACTTCAAAAGGGCTCATTTGATAGGAAATTGAATGGGCTAGTGCCTTTTTTAATAGTTGAAAGTGTTTGGAGAGCGGCTAACGCCCCTCTCATGCCCACGATTTCTCCAAACACATCCAATCAAAATTTTGAGATAGCCATTTTGTTTAACGTAGTTGAAAGTTCAGGAAATTAGGTGTTAGAGGATGACAACCACCCTAACGGCCTTTAGAGTAAGGATTGTGATTTATGCCCTGGGGGCATAAAAGGGGTTTATAGAAAGCGTAATCGTAGAAAACTCAAAAAGGGCTCATTCGATTGGAAATCAAAAGGCCTAGTGCCCTTTTTAATAGTCAAAAGTGATTGGAAGTAGTAAAGATTGATGTGGGTGCAATGTATTATTTGTTGTTGTTGTTGTTTAGACCAGGGCACTTCGTATCGAAGGAGTTGTCGTAGGAACTTCGAAAAGGGCCCATTCGTTTGAAAATAGAAAAAGCTGATGCTCTATTTAATAGTCAAAAGTGATTGGAGGGCAACTAATCCCCCTCCCACGCCCACCCTCCCATTCGCCCATTATGTTTAAAAACTGAATGTTGCCTTAAGATTAAATCAAAATTCACTATGTTAATGCTAATTCCCAATAAGGCATCTCAGCAGTATCCCAAGAACGACTGAGGGTATTAAGTTCAAACTTTCGGGGCTACTTCTGCTCTTAAAATTTAACCAAATCAAAATAGCGTAAGTGTATTCAAGCTATCAAAGAAAGTAAAACAGTGTTTTCTGCGAATAGTATCAAGTTTTTCATTTCAGGTCAACTAGAGGAGGTATGACACTAAATTAAACACTACTATTTGTGTCCAGTTTTGTAAAAGGGTGTATGTTGTTAAAAATTGCTGAAGATTTTCTCCAGCATACAAATAGCAGGCCAAACTATAAATTCTTAAAAAAAGAAAGAAAAGATTTAAAGTATTATTTTCTTTTTCCCTGAAAATGCTATGTCAATATAAAAGGAACATAAATTAATTAAAAAAAACTTTTTCCGCAAAACAAGTTTTTCAAAGAAAAGTAAAGAACTTCATTAAACAAAAAAGAGCAAAAATAAAATCAAATAATCTACGAAGAGTGAAACTACCGCAAATCAGCAATGATAAATAAATGAAACCCAAAACGAACAGAAATTACAATAAATAACTGAGTCAAACTCAAAATTAACATAAGTTGGGCTCAAAACCCCTATGCCTTCCCAAGGCCTGAACATAATTTGCACTTTACTGAAATAAGTGCAAACGAATGAGCATTGTCAGTTTAATATACATATACTGTATACTGATATTTAGTAATTAAAATCTTAATATTATTTGATTTATTAACGTTATAAAAGTAAAGACATTTATATTTTTTTTCAGTAAAGTGCAAGTTATGATCTGGCCTTGGGATGGCATAGGGTATTTGAGCCCAACTTATGTTAATTTTTGCTCGTTTTGAGTTTGACTCTGTTATTTATTGTAATTTCTGTTCGTGTTGGTTTCATTTATTTATCGATGCTAATTTGGGGTAGTTTCACGCTTGGTAGATTATTTAATTTTATTTTTGCTCATTTTTTGTTTAATGGAGTTCTTTACTTTTCTTTGAAAAACTTATTTTGTAGAATTACTTTTTTTTAATTAATCCAAAGTAAATACCCAAATATCCAAAGTATAGCGGGTCTGTATGCCTAATGTGTTAGGTACAATTATTTTAAATATTATGTAGTAAGAATTGTTTTCTAACTTCAAACTGTCCAAATATTTTACCCCCCCCCCCCCCTAATGTGCAAATATATAACCCAAATTATATATTTTCCATTTATTCTGTCACCTTTCTTTGTCTTTTCTCACGCTAAGCTGAAAGAAACCAACGAAAAAAACCGGTTCTACAATGCGTCAATGAACAAACAACTTGAGCCTTAGGGGGGTTTATCATACAATTACCGTCTTGGTACTATTAGCCCCAAGGGAGATCAAAGACAGTATATTCAACCCGGGCTATCGAAAAAGTGTATCTTTAATATCCCAGGGAAGACCTGGTGGGTCGAGTTAGCGCTTTCGGAGGTTGCCTGGGCAAAGCATGGGAATGTCAAATATTAGACTTGGGAAAGGAGTTGAAGTGTAGGAAAAATGTTGATCTTCTAAATACGGTTTGCTCAAGAATTGGCCCGACAAATTTTTTGATAGCTTGTAACCTGAATTGTACACCCGATTGCTGGCACTAACAGATCAGACCCCCAACTCTCGTCAGGTCGCTGCACGAACCCTACGGTGGTTCGGCCATTTGGTCCGCATTCCAGAAGAAACACCCGCCAGCACTCTCTTCAATTTTGATCCCCCTGCGCATGGCTGGAAGCGCCCCCGCGGAAGGCCCCGGTTCAGATGGAGGGACAGCCTCACCCAGTACCTCTCAATGATCGGCACTGATATAAAAGAAGCAGTCACGCTTACACACAAGACCGTTCCGAATGGAGGCGAAGAGTCACGTGTCTCTCTCTACGCTGGACCACCAGCAGGAGCATTAAGTCAATTAAGTCAAGTTGTAACCTGAATCAATAAGTTATTGTGTTAAGAGGGACCCTTTGACACAGAAAAAATATACTTTTTTTATTCATCGGAAAATGGGCCAAAATTTTTTTGAAGGTTCTAGAAGGATTATTGGGGCGATAGCCCTACTCTTGTTTCTGCCAATTTCTGTTCGCTTTAAGTTTTACTTTCCCTGTTTGGTAAGCGTTACTTTTCTGTTCACTTTATGTTTCATCTATTTATCCTTAGCAGTATCTCCTATCTTAAAATTGGTGTTATTTTTTATTTTCATTTCCGTTCTTTTTGAGTTTAATTTATCCATTGACAGTAATTTCTGTTTGTTTTCACTCTAAAATATTGTTTGACCTTAAATCTGCTGTTCTTTTATCTGAAACTTTTTTCTTTGATTTTTTTAAATTAATTATAAAAGTTTCATTTCGTTTTTTCTCTTTGAATCTAGCTTTGTAAATATTCATATTTGCAGATAACTTACAGATTTGAGTCTCTTAAGAGCATAGCAGAGTCTTATCGAAGTGAGATCAATCTCTCAAAGAAATTACACCTGGTCTGGTGATGAACGGTTCAAAGCGTCAGATGTCACCTTCCATCTTAGACCTCTTTTTCCAAGAATCTTTAGTTATGAAAAAGTCATCGCTCTGGATGTTGACCTGGACTTCAGGTGTAGCATAGAAGTGCTTCACAAGCAATTCGAAAATTTGCATGGAAATCACATTGCTGCACTGGCTTATAATCAGTCGCCATACTATAGGAGAGCCTTGCGCAGCTACAGAATACGAAATCCAGGTACACATATTGGAAACTTCTTTCCTGGCTATCAGGTAGTAACTTTTTTACTTCATACTTGATTTTTGTTTCTTTAATTCAGTATTTCTGTATTATAATTTTATTACACTGTATTTGTAATATCTACTTAGTTACTACATTGCATTTATTTTAATTACATCATTTATCTTCCATTTCATGGAACTTTCTAGGTCTCAAGGAATAAATATTTTATATTGGACAACATACTCGCAATTTTATTTATTTATTACTATTATTTATCTATCAGAAATTCTAGTATCTCTAATTCTAACGACTATATTGAAAAAAACACCTCATTTTTCATACTATCAGCACCTCAAGATTTATTATTGTTGAATTCTTTTAGTATCGTTTCTGTATGCTCCTCAGCTGGATAAGCTCCTCAGCTCCATGCAGAAAAAATCTGCCATCACTTCCAAATTGTGAAAATTTTAATATTTTTTTGTATCACGTAAAAATAACAGTTCAATAGGGATAATTTTTTTTTCAAAGCAGTTACAGATACAAATCTCTTTGATTTCCTAGTTCCCAGTTTATTGAATTGAATTATATGCGAAGTTTCATTATGAGGTAATCAAAGGTTAACAGTATTGGGAGAAACAAAATTAACTTTATTTGACTGTAGTAAATTATCATAAATTGAATTTAAGCCCAATTCAGCTGGATCTCTATTCAAAATCAGGTTTTTAAATAATTTTTTTTTTATTACAATGGTTACTCTAAAAATTTGTTTTAAATCGCCGTCCCTAGATATCAAAGAGACATTTCTGAAGATAAAAATGGTCCGGGAAATTAAAAATGTGTTCTAATAGAGCTGATGTAAAATTTTATGGTTTGGATTTTTATATCATTTCCTAAGACTTTATCATGGTGTAACACGTTTTCAGAATGTTCTGCTAATGTCTCTTTACGGTTGTCCGTACCACTAATAGAGGCCTCGATCCTATCTTTAACTGGGACAATTCTAGACTGACAACTGTCTCTCAGTCTCTTAACACGCCAATACATTATCTTACTAATATGTTGTCTTCCTTTGTCTTCTATGTTGTCCTGTCTTCTATCTTTGTCTTCTTCGATCCTTGGCAATTTCATTCAGGTCCTCCATTTCACGTCTTCTGAATTCATATTTTAATTCCTTTTCTTCTTCTCTTACTTTTCTATTTTCCCAATAAGGCCTATCGCTAACCATGTTATTTTTCAATAATTTTAGTACCGTTTCCAACTCCCCCTTACTTAATAAATTTTCCTCCATTCTAAAATTATCTCGTGATTTTCCATATAGTTTTACCAAAATAACATTAACTTAGTAAAACTGACATGTGTCTCATTTTTTCTCCAGGGGTCTTCAAATAGAACGAATTTGTCTATTTACTGTTTTAATAAATTGAGTTAGAAAATTGATAGTATATATTTATATAATACAGTAATGTCCAACACGTAAATACATGCTGGATACCCCCTACCCCCAATAATACAAAAAAACAAACAAAAAACAATAGCATGGCATCTCCACAAACAACAACTTTATAAAAAATAGCATATTTCCTTCGATTCGCTTCCACCTACTACTTCCACTATTTCCGAATTATTCTGATATTCCCCGAATTTCACTAAAACAGAATAGGATTCTCCAAAATCTTTAAAAAAATTAATAATTTTATATACGTGCACGTTAAAACAAGACACGAATCATTAATTTTTGCTAACATTAATTTTCGGGTGAATCTGGGAGAACCGAATTTTCTCCTAGAGAAATTTGGGAAAACCCTAAGTAAATCCAACAATAGTGGAAACACTGCCTCTGTCACACACGTTTATTTAACACATATATCAATTCTCGCACTCACTGGAGAGCTGTTGTATCTATTCTAACGCTTCCAGCCCGGGCCCAGTTGCAGTATCAAGACTGTATTTTATATAATTCCTAAATACTTCCAAATAATTGCTGAAGCTACTACCACTGGGCATATATTTTTGGGGGAGTCTGGGATGGTCAAGTGTTATTCTTTTTATTGGCTGTTAATTGCTTTTAATTAATTGCTGTTGTTTATTTAATAAATTTACTGTCACTTAAGTTTTATTGCTAAGGTGGGAATGAAAGACCAATGATTGTTTTTGTGTTCCTGCTTCCATTAGTTTGACCACAAAAATTTGAATTTGAAGGCCATTTAAAAATTTTCCCTGGCAAGGGAAGCTGTGGACCAATTCCAGAAAAACAGATCATTTTCTGAAATGCCAAAAATGTATTTTTAAATAAAGTTTAGGTAGAAGGTTGTATACAAAAATTGAGTATTATAAATACAAATAATCGATTATCCCGAATCGTATGTTTCCCAAGCAAACACTTTTTTCCCTTTTCCGTAGCTTATTTTCCCCTTTCTTCTAGCGTATATTCTTCATCTTCCATTTCCAGCTTCTTGATGTGCTTGTCTTCAGTTAATATCATTAAATTTTATTTCTTGTCTTTTTTTTTTAAAAACCTAAGAATTACCAAATGTTCCAAATAGGAAATTTATCATGCATTATTATATGAAAATAAATTATATATTTTTTTAATTTTTCAAGTTACTTCTGTGCTAGACTTCAAGATGTATAACAATAAAAAACTATATTAAAAATTATGTTCCCCTTCCCTATATTTTTGTAAATTGATACCTCCTGGAAAAATCCCAAGTTCAGGAAAAATCAAAGACATTAAATAATAAAACTGTGTATACTTAACATTTCTGTCTATATAATCTATCTTATTACCATATTATTTTTATATTTTTACTTCATTTATCTTCCATTTCGTGAAATCGAATATATTTCATAGGATGAATATTTAGATGTGTCTATAATTTTGGATTAATAAAGTTTTGATTTACTTCACTGATAAAAAAAAAGATCAAGTAAAGGACAAGAATATGTAACCTAAGTTAAGAGTTGTATCGATCACTCGCTCTAACAATTAAGCTAGCAGAGCTTGGAAGCACCTTTACTTTTTTATACATAAAAACAATGCGCTTTCATATAAATGGCTAAGTAGGGGTTCTCTAGAGCTAAAAGACGCAGTAAGAATTCAGGGTAGGGGGATATGTTTGATTTTGTTAAATAACGATAATATTTTCAAAAGCCTACAGGGGGAATGTATTTTCTTTTTTTTCGATTTTTTTTTCAATGAAAATACAAAAAAATATGTGGTAGAGTATGGCAATTGACCTCCCTCAACTGACTCCCATCTCCATTCTATTGATCTTCCTGTCTCTGGAATATTTTTATAATAGTTTCTAAATCGACCATAAATGACTCCCTGATGACTTTAGAAGTTAACGGGTGACCTATTTGCAACAAGCTAATCATAAAAAAAAAAAATTTGTAGGGGGGAGGGGGCTAGTAGTTCCAGGTTCTCTGGTACGGGGGGCCATTTCAGTTCCTCAGAGCTGTCAAGCACCGACTAATTTTTTAACTATTCTGTGCTATCGTTATTTATTTTACATTTTTCATATTTATTGCAGGGTTTGAACACAGGGGTGATGCTCATGAATTTGGAAAAGATGAGAAGCAGCAAAGTTTACAACTCTTACTTCACACACGCTTCGATGGAAACTTTATTTAGCAAATACAACATGACATCACTACTTGGGGATCAAGACTTCTTCACAGTGTTAGGGGCAGAACATCCAGATATGTTCTATATTTTGGACTGTACTTTTAATAGACAGATGGACTCTTTTGAATTTTCTCATAGTTTATTTGATAAGTACCATAAATGTGATGAAGATATAAATATATATCATGGGAACGGAGACTCGATTATTCCGAGTAATAATGTTGATCCATAATCAAGATTTCTTTTTAATTTTTTTAGTAAATTTGTATTTATTGTATTGGCATTCTTTTCGCACTCATATAGCTTAGTCTGTGGATTGAAGACACATCTTGAATACAAAGGTCATTGTGTCGGCCTTGTGGCAGCTAGAAGTGAACCCAAGCCTTAAGCGCCCTAGTGCCAAGTAGAGATTAATCCACTGTGACACCACAGGCATATCAAATTCATATAGCTAAGACATTTATTCTTGTTGTGCTTTTAGCGCAACCACTTGCAAGAAAGTACGTAGCGGAGCAAGTAGCTTGAATATCTGGCCCTCCCCCCATTCTTAAAAAATGGGATGATTACGATTGTTCTCATTACAATTCACCGATTAACTTTTTCTCTGTCCAGTTCAATTAATTACATATTTCATAATACACATCATCGATTCAAGTGGCTGTCCAGGGCGACCACATCTGTAACAAAAATTAACAAATAAAACTCTTACCAAAGGAACAAAACAAAAAGAAATAAAACAACCAAATTATGATCAATCTCTTTCATGAAAACAAAGTTTTTCATTTTACTCTTAAATAAACTAAAGTACTCCGCCGCCAGAATGCTCGCTGGAAGAAAATTCAAAACCTTAGGACCTAGAAATCTGACCGAAAAACCTGCTCTTGTTTCACTTCTGTATTCAGTACTTAGAGTATCAGCATTGCAGGTACTATAAATATGAATTGATCTATTTTCTCTGTAGAAACCCTGAAATGCCTCAGGACTGACACAACTCCGATACTGGTATGAGAATATTCCTGCTTGATAATCCTGAAGCTGCCCAACATTTAGCACTTTGAGTTTGTTATAAGACATCTCAGTGTCATTAACTTTTTCCAAGTATCTACCATTAAATATTATCGCTTTGTTCTGAGGAACTTGAACTCGTTTAAGATTCGAATAAAATTTTCTAGATCACAGCATGCATTCTTATGAAATATAAGGGTAGACTAAAGCGTTTTTTGAAAGTAATGGAATTTGTGGTGACAATTATTCTTAAAATGTCGAATTGCTTGAAGTCCTCGTGCAATCTTCGTTGCAATAATATCACAATGTCGTTTCCATGAAAGATTGTCATCTAGGTAGAAACAAAAGTATCGAGTCTCGTGCGCTTGATTGACCGGCTCATTTGCAAACGAAATTTTCCCAGTAATGCCCAAGGGTTCACTTATTTCTTGAATATAAAATAAAACTAGATAGAAAGCGCAAACTAGTAAAACGTACAAACTTTTAAAACATGAATAACCTTCAAAATCAAACTACGTAAACATCGACTTAAAAATGCTAAAGCAGTGTCGCCGGCAAACGAGATCAGGCAAGAATCTGGCAGGTAGAACCCCATCATATCAACATAAACTAAATACAGATGTGGACTAAGCACCGAACCTTGTGGAGCCCCACAAGTTACATGAAACGGAGCAGAACGACATGGTAAATCATAGCATTAATAAACCTACCATTCAAATAACTTTGAAACCATTTTAAAGATGACCCCTTCATACCGATACATTCCAATTTTTGCAATAAAACACTAAAATCCACTGTATCAAAGCTTTTTTTAAAATTAAATAACACTATGAGGAAAATTTCACCCTTTTCTAAACAATTATTCATGAAATTAACGAGCTGAATAGCAGCATGGCTAGTAGAGTGACGTCTCTGGAAACAAAACTGCGTCTCACAAAATAGTATCTGACTTCGAACCCTTTGAAAAGATGTATTATTTTAGCCTATTCAAGGGCATCTGGGAAGGTTCCTGTTGTGATGGATATGTTAATATTGCGAAGCAGAGAAGAAAGAAGTTGCATCCTTGTGGCTTTAAATGTCCGTTTATTTACACCATCTATACCAGCAGAGTTTGATTCAGTATATTACAAAAATTTTATGGCTTCATCACTTGTGTGTTTTTTAAACCGAAACTCCAGTCCCTCTCCTCAATCATACATAAATTTATACGAGACAAAATTTTCTGAATTATTTCTAGTACTCTCATGAACTGAAAGTTCCTATTTTTGAATAAAACTGACCAAAATGATTGGCGACAACAACTTTGTCACCTACAGACTTACAGATTAATATCAATACAAGGAGAATGACTGCACTTTTTCTTCCCTTAATGTTGTTGATAATTTGCCATAGTATCATCAGCAGGTGAATTACGTATATCATTGTGGCTTTAAATGTCTTTAAATTTACACCATCAATCCCAGCAGAATTTGATTTAATATTTTTGACAGTTTTTATAACTTCATCACTTCTATATTTTTCAAATCGAAACTCCAGTCCTTCCCATCGACCATCCACAAATTTTCCCGAGCGAAAAAAATTCGAATCATTTTTAGCACTCTCATAAACTGAAGATCCTAGTTTTGAATAAAACAGAACAAAATGATTGGCGACAACAACTTTGTCACTTACAGACGTACTATTAATGTCAATAAAAGGAGAATAGCTGCAATATTATTTTCAACGAATTCGTTGATAATTTGCCATATTGCTTTAGTATCATCCTTGAGCTCACTGAATTTTTCACTACAATACCTCTTCTTAGCTTGGCGCCGCAGAATGTTCACTCTGTTCCTTTCCTTTCTGAGCTCCTCGAAATCAATTTCATTCTGAGTGTTCAGAGCTTTTTCATATAGAAGATTCCTTTTATTTCTCTTACTTATGATTTGGTCGGTTATCCATGGTTTTCGTGGTTCATCCTTCTTCTGCCTGACAACTAAAAAGGACAAGTTTTATAGTAAATTAATTTAAAAATTAATTTCTGAAAAAGAAGTTTTCTAAAGAAAAGTAAAGGCCATATTAAACTTAAGATCAGAAGAAATAGAAACCTACAATAATTCAAACTCAAAAAACCAGACATTACTATTAAAGAATAAATGAAACCCGAAGCGAACAGAAATTAAATAAACAAACATAGCAAAACATACAAAAAATAATAATATAAATGAACAAATAGATCTTGAAGCGAGTAATGCTTAGATTGAATATGAAAATCAAGCTTAAAACGAAAAAAATATTTTCCTATTGAAGCATAAATGAAACCCAAAACGAACAAAAATTAAATAAAAAATCATAGCAAACAAACAAACAATAGTTACTAATTTAAATGAGTAAATAAATCTTAAAACGAGTGAAACTTAGATTGAATATGCAAATCAAGCTTAAACGAACAAAAACCTCTACGAAGAAGAGTTTGTGGTTTGCCTCCTTCTTTAACTCTAAAAGTCGAAAACCTACTGCGTCGTTGGCACTTTACTGAAAACTATATGTGTCTTGAACAGCCTTGAAAAGTACAAATAAAATCAAACTGAATGTTTGATATATAATGCTAATAATTGCTGAAAGATCATCATTTTTTAGATTTTAGAAAATATTTTTGTAATATAATTCGTTTTCAGTGAAGCACCAATGCCGTATTAGACTTTAGAATTTTACAGTTAGGAAAGGGGGCAGTATCTAAACTCGTTGTTTGTAGTGAAGCTATATTTGTCTTGAACAGTCTGGGAAAGAACTAATAAAATCAGACTAAATATTTAATATACAATGATATTAATTGCTGAAGGCTCATCAGTTCAAAATTTACTGAAAATTTTTATGCTTTTTTTCAATGTTGTAATAAGTATAAAAGAAATTATTTGTAATATAAATCATACAATAGTTATAAAAATGTCTTTCTTTTGAATTTCGGTTACTATTGGGCTGACTCATCCCTTGCATTGAACTGTTATTATGAACTGTTTGATTTGCTATACAGAAACCATATGTTACTGATATTTGGACGGATTGCTTCAAAAATTACCAATTAATATCCCAAACTTTTGTTTGAAATGTTAAGCTATTAATATTAAGCTATTTAAAAAAAACAATTACCATGAATTGTCAGTTTAATATCCATATACTGATATTTATCCCTTAAAATTTGATAATTTTTTATTTATTGAAGGAAAAAAGTGAAAACATTTAAAATATATTTTGTTTTCAGTAAAGTGTAAATTATGTTCTGGGCTTTAGAAGACAGGGGGTTGTCAGCCCTACTCATGGTAATTTTTGCTCGTTTTGAGTTTGACTGGGTTACTTATTGTAATTTTCTGTTCATTTTGGGTTTCATTTATATATTGGTGTGATTTGTGGTAGTTTTGCCCTTGGAAGATTATTTGAATTTTTTCTGCTCATTTCTGACTTAATGAAGCTCTTTACTTTTCTTTAAAAAACTTGTTCTATGGAAAATTTTTTTTTTAATTTATATCTGTTCGTTTTTTATTGACATAGTCTTTTTCATATAAAAATAGTATTTTACATCTTTTTGTTGTTTTTTTCTATAAAAATCCATAGTTTGGCTTGCTATTTGTTTGTTGGAGGAACTTTTTCAACAATTTTTTATTTTAGTCTGAACACAAATAGTAAAGTTTAATTGAATTTTATACCTCCTCAAGTTGACCTTAAAAATCAAACTTAATATTATTCCCAAGATATTATATCTATGCTCTTTGAAAAGATGGATACGCATACACTCTTTTGGTTTATTTAAATTGTAAAAGTAGAAATATTAATGGCGTTAGCCCTGAAAGTTTCAACTTAATAACCCCAGTCGTTCTACAGATATATGCTCAACAAAATGGGTGTCTCAAAACTTTACTTGATGTTTTTGGAAAATGAATGGGCTTGGGAGTAGGGCTGCTTGCCCTCCAGTCATTTTTTACTCTTAAAAGGGGCACGAGAACTTATACGATTCTCGATTCTCATGCTTGAGAATCGTATTAGCTCCTTTAAGAGTTTCAATGATATTTCTAGCTATTATAGACTAGCGCTGCCTACGATATTGTATATATGCCCCTTTGAAAACCTGAATACTTATAGTTTTTTTTGTCTATTTGAAACTCCCTCTAAATGGTACCTATAAGTTTCACCGTAATACTCATAGCCTCACAAGGTAAAGTAATTTTGGTGATAGTATTAATAGTATAAATACGGTGCCTTCTGGCTTGTTCGAAATCCGCCACAACTTACTCTTAAAGGTCTAACTTAAAAATGTAAGCCGTTCTTGAGATATCGCTTTATCACCTTTTTGGAAATCCACACGCTCATAGTTTGTTTTGATTTAGTTAACATCCGCCTAAATATTCCTTAAAAGCTTCACCTTAATACTCTTAGCTTGCGTAGCAGCAAAAGCTGTAGTAGCAATATTAGAAGTATATACGGTGCCTTCTGGCTAGTTCGAAATCCGCCACAACTTACTCTTAAAGGTCTAACATAATAATGTAAGCCGTTCTTGAGATATCGCTTTATCACCTTTTTGAAAATCCACACGCTGATAGTTTGTTTTGATTTAGTTTAACATCCGCCTAAATATTCCTTAAAAGCTTCACCTTAATACTCTTAGCTTGCGTAGCAGCAAAAGTTGTAGTAGCAATATTAGAAGTATGCGCATAGCACCTTTGGTTTCTTCAACGTCCCCTTCAACGCACGCTGAAAGTTCCAACTTAATAACCCCAGTCGTTCTACAGATATTGCTGAGGTGTCTTACTGGCAACCATATACATAGTGCCATTTGATCTAATTTTAATGCAACATTTAGTTTTAAAGCATAATAGGTCAATTGCATAAATGTGGAGGATTGACATACCCAATATCCTCAGAGACATAGTTGCTAGACCGTTCTACTATGCTCAACAAAATGGGTGTCTCAAAAACTTGACTGGATGTGTTTGTAAATGAATGGGCTTGAGCAGAAGGCTGCTTGCCCCCCCCCCCCCAACCACTTCTAACTCTTAAAAGTGGAACGAGAACTTTTAATTGAGAAACGAATTAGCTCCTTTAAAAGTCTAAATGATATTTCTAGCTATTATAGAGTAGCACTGCCTATAATATTGTATATATGCCCTTTTAAAAACCTGAATGCTTCAGTTTTTTTTTTAGTTTTTTTTGTCTATTTGAGACTCCCCCTAAACGGTACCTATGAGTTTCACCTTACTCATAGCGTCATGAGTTAAAGTAATTGTGGTGGTAGTGAACAATAAGTAGAACAATAGGGAAATTTTATATAAGAAACTTGTGGAACGCAACTTCAAATGAATATTTCGACCCTATATCCAAGGGCCGTCCTCAGCAAAATAAACGAAGAACAAAACAATATGCAAGAAACTCACATTAAAATTCAATAATTAAAGCTGAAAAAAGTTTTTTTTTTAATTTTCAAAACAGCCCTAGCATCATTACTTCAAGGAAGTTCAACCAGGACTGGGACACCAAGCGAAGTGGAAAAAGACAATTCATTCAAATGGAATAAAAATAGTTACAGACAATCTCTTAAAAATAATCTTGCCTTCTTGGCAGCTAGCCCAGAAGGTCTATCCGTAACAGGTTGAGTGGAATCATTTAGTGGAATCATTTAGTGGTTTTTTAATATAATTAGTTAAATCATTTTTAATTAAATTTGTATATAAGGCATTAAGTGAATATTCCCCCAAATCTCTATTTAAAGAAATATTAATATTTATTTTGATTTTAATTCCAATTGCCTCTCGAACAACCTGTTTTATGCCTAAATCCTTTCTAAAAAGGCAAGTTTCTTCAAAAAGCATTTTGAAAGCATTGTTGTAGGCGTTTTCTAAATTTTGATGGGTTCTACCAACATAAAATTGGCCACAGTCACATGGTATTTGATAACCCCTCTTTGGCGGGTAACTGGGGTTATATCTTTACCAAAGTTTATGAGATTCATGATTTTAAAATTATTGGTAAACAATACATAAAAATTATTTTGTGTAGTGACTTTCTGAATATATGAAAAGTAAATTATATTTGAGGGCTTGGCGGGAATTTCACATGGTAAAAGACCGTTGATTTTACGGAGTGTCTTGCCAATCTTCGGCTAATTGTATTGTTAATAAAGAAAATAGGATAACCGTTTCCAAAAAGTATGTTTCTAATAAAATTTAGTTCATCTGTGATTTGAGATTCAGAGCTAATGTTTAGGGTACGATCGACAAGAGTAGCGGGGCCTTACTATTTTCAACGTAAAGCCCTCCCAGGATTACTATGGGAGGCCTATCCCTTTTCCATAGGATTCCTATGGGAGCCCTGTTACTAGGCAAGATTTCTAGGACAGCCCTCTGACGTCACGGCTGCCATAGAAAAAATAGCATAGGATTTCAATGACGACCATAGCAGATTAACACAGGAAAATTAAAATTGGATGTAGGTTGTTGATTGTTGGTTATGTTTGTTGGTTATGTTTGTTGGTAATGTTGGCTTTGTTTGTTGGTTATGTTTGTTGTTTATTGGTTTTTGGTTATGTGGTTTGTTGGTTATGTTTGTTGTTTACGTTTCGTTGGATGCGATTGTTGGTTATGTTTCTTGGTTATGTTTGTTGATGGTTACGTTTGTTGGTTATGTTTCTTGATTATGTTTGTTGGTTATGTTTTGTGGGATGTGATTGTTGGTGGTGGTGGCTGTTTGTTGGTTGTGTTTGTTGATGGTTATGTTTGTTGTTTATGTTTGTTGGATGTGTTTGTTGGTTGTTGGTTATGTAGTTTGATGGTTATGATTGCTGGTTGTTGTTTGTTGGTTATGTTGGTTATGATTAATGTTTGTTGGTTATGTTTGTTGGTTATGTTTGTTGTTTGTTGTTCATGTTTGATGATATGGATATATTTGAAAATAAATGCTGTTACTAGCCAATACCACCCCTTGTTTTTTAGGCAAAATTCCCAGGTGTTTTTCCCCCTATACAAGTCTAGACGCTTATACAAAATCGTGTCCAAACATGTTGCCAGGTGGTAGAAGCCATTTTATTGATCGAGAGTCAGTTTTTTTTTTTCTGGAAGTGGGGCAGTCAACTTAGAAATGGATGCTTATACATTATGGACTATTAAAAATGTTGATGAAACGGGGCCTAGAGTGCCTAAGGTAGCGGTGGAAATTACAATGGGTTCCCGTCTAACCCTAGAATGGGACAAGATGTATGGGGGATATGTTATAACATTAAGCAAATTCAAGTCGGAAGAACAATTATGCTTTTCGGCTAAGGTGAATATAGTGCATATACAGAGACAACAAAGTGGATTAAATGCGCTAGCAAAATATATTGTAGAGAACAATATATAGAAAACGGTTAGTCTGTATTTGGTAGTGAGAGTGTTAAAATGGCTAGATTTGAGAATCAGAAAATCTTACGTAGTCTAGTAAAATGGGAAAAATGGTTAATTTTAGATGTTAACTTTCTGGAATTATCTCTTCAACGGAAAATATTTTCTCGAGAAATGCTTAACGATGTAATGGGAACCGATTCCCCATCTTAGGACTATTGTATGAAACTTTGTCGTCGTGGTCTCAAAGCTTTTACTCAATTTATAGGTATATTAATTGAGACAAAGAAAATGACATAGTGGTTTTGCTCTTAACCACTACTTAGACGGCCATTTTGTGAACCCACTTTTCCTAGGATATATTTTTATTGATATCCCGAGTCAGTTTGTTTTTGGAAGTGAGACAGTCAACATCGAAAAATGTTTTACACATTCTCATTATGCTTGTTTACTTTGGGCAGTTGGTCATCCTGTGAGAATTGTACTTTTGCTCATGACTATAATGAAAAGTGTAAATTATTCAATCCGTATAAATTGCATAGAGGATATGCAGTACAAATTAAAGACTATAATTCCTGTCTCGAATATATTTTTGTCTCTCATAATAAAGGATTCTTATGTTCTAATTGTCAGTACGATAAATGCGATCAATGGGAAAATACTTACTCTGACATGATTGCGAAAAACTCTAAACGTGAATTCAGTTTATTTTTAGAGTCTGGTATCGTCGTGGCTTTAAATTGTTTTGGGAAGAAGAACCTGATCTACGCTTCAATTGCTGGAATAATAAAAGAGTCTGTTTTTTGCGACATCGCTGTGAAGATACTGGTTACTTTGATTATAAACTTACAGACTGTTATTTGGCTGTTACAGAAAGTGATTCTTCATAGGAGAATTTTGTGCATGATCTTGCTTCAAATAAGCAAATTGTAACAGGTGAATTTTCTAATAAGAATCAGAGTAGTATATTTGACTTTACAGAGATTTAATAAAAATGAAGTTACACTATATTGTAGTAGAAAATGTGACCCTGGCTTTGCACGTCAAGATGAATACACCCTGAATCCTGATGAGCTGTTACCACTTATCGTTTCTGATGGTTACCTATACGTGGAATAAGAAATCTAAAAAGGACACAGTGTTTTGTATATATACAAATTTTATTAATAAACAAATTTACATTCATTTTTAAAGCATTTTACTTGTAGGGTACCGAAATTTATATTATAGAGGTAGGAAGGAGTATTTTCAACTAGAAAGTCATTCAATCGAGGATTGTCTCCAAAAATCTTGAAGAATTCCATGTAAGTAAGCCCGCGACCTGGAAAAATAAAATATAATAGGGCATGAAAACCCTTTGATAGATCTTGTACCCACTTCTGATTTTGAATAATAGATTTTCCACTCTGCTCAAGAAGATTTTTTATGTGAGGTGTGTAGAATGTATATGGTACACCAAGTGGATCAAAAAATTCTATATTGCTTCTTGTTTGAAAGATACATAACCAATTTCCCTTCGTTAAAGTTGATGGATTGCTATTAACAATAATAATGGTATTGTCAACATGTTGAATATGCTCTAATAAATCTGAAGGTATGCAATAGGATTTATATTTGAACATGTAGGGCTAAGTATTGAATGCACTGACTATTTGATTCGTGTTCATGGCGCCAGGTCTAATAAAACACTGCCGTCAGGGGTAATTTCTCAATACGTTTCAAATTGATTTAGTGAAATTAATGCAATATGTTCCTCCAATGGTTTGTCAAAGGTACACTCTAACCGCAAATTACCCGTTCAGACAATACTCATATCTTGGGTACCGGAAAAATCCAATACAATGATGCCATGAGTTTTCTCAAACATTTCTTCACTTATACCATTTTCGAATAATTGGGAATCTCGATCCAGAGATTGCATTGTCAATTTATAGAGGGTTCTGTTGGATTTATCAAAGAATAAATGTTTAAGCGGAATTCCATTTATTTTATATACAAGCCATGAAAGTCCAAACATTTCAAATTTATTCGGGGAATCTGTCCATAGCTCAACTGCGCTAGGACTTATTACAAAACCCAATGCCAATTTTGAAGGAATTTCGCCATTGATAAATGACGAATCGGTATAGGTACGCGTACCTGTAGCAATATGGCGCTGATTCGTGATTCTATGAGGCACGAGCAATTTGATATTATTTACAGTAGCTTTTAAATTTTCAATTGCCAAAGCAACAGAACTCATAACTAGTTGTTTTCGTGCATAGAGTATTGCAGACGTGACAGAGACTGTTACATCGGGTGTAGCGTCCAGAACCTTTTGCGTAATATAATTGGATGGTGTGAGTTGTAGTTATATATTAATCTTTACATTAGGAGGCAGCCATTGAGGTATATTAAATATTTCATGATTTAGTTTCCAAACTAAATCTAAATCTTTAGTTGTCGCATCTCTAAGAATATTAGTGACGTCAGTATTTTGTTTTATATTCATAACCCAGTGCTTGTCCCCTCAACAGCTTATAAGCTATTGGAGTAATAAACAAGAATTGTATATAACTTGTATTATTTGAAAGATTATTGCTCGTGCTCACCAATGTTCCATTTATGTAGACATTTATATGTCGAAATATACTGTGTAGTGCACACTTTTCGTAGGATAACAGCTCAGATGAACCTGGTTTTGATTGTTATATTTTTTAGAAATGACATTTAATTCCATAAATGTCGAATTCAAATCTATGAAGTAATCTTCATTGGAATAAATTTGAAAATGAACATTTTCAGAGAGCGGTTCTTGCGGGTAAAATTGTTCATAGTATCCATGCTTTAAATTGACATCTACATTTTCCGCATTGAAAAGATTTAGAGATGAGGTGACTGAAGGGCGAAAAGATTTATGTGGTAGATATTCCATTTTTTCTAGAAATACTTTTCGGGTCTTTTAATTTTCTTCTACTTTGATGCTTTACTCTTCCGAGCTGACTTGAGACTGATTATGATGAGGTCTTTCGCACCCCTTTAAAACCTATTTCATGTTGTTTCGATCGCTCTCCAAGGGATCGCGCACTCGACCCGTGATTTTGAGAAACACTTTCTTGAATATCCTTCCCAGAGCCACAATCATGTAGAGGAGGCAAAATCCGCTGCATCCGGTGCAATATATTTTTAGGCAAGGGTAGTGCACAACGGAACATCGTAGAAAACCAACTGCCGAGAACGTACACGGATATTGACGAACGACCTCTGTAATAGTCCATTCCATGGACCAACTGCCGTGGTCTAAGAGTAGCAACATAGCAATAAATATCAGGACATACAAACCGAGTTCTATTAGCCATTTCACTGAATGGGTCAAAAGTGACATGTAATTACAGCCAAAACTTTTGCTATTACTAGAGGATCATTCAATTCACTTCTTAATGTTAACTGACAGAGCTCCAAATACGAAGTGTTGACTGGAACGTATTGAAGGTGCTTTATATTGTAGTGATGAATGTGGTCATTAGATGTTTTTCGTTCAAGAACACGTAGGAGGAGGACATTGGTATTACCAAATCTTGACATCTCGACAAAGGAAGCGTAAAGAAACATGCAACTGTCCGAGGAAAAGGCAGGTGGATTCTCTGCAAAAATGACACGATTCATGCCACCAGCGCTTCCTGTACTTTTACCATGGATTATATTATTATGTTTAAAACCGAGTACGTCTCTTAGATTATCGTTGAGAATAACCTTTCCATTGTCAATAGGTGAACTAATGTAGATTTTACCCTCTTTCTTTGAATAATTGAATTTGAAGGAACCATTTTTGCAATATGTAATTTTTTTGTTGATAACACGACATAATTTGTTCATAGTCCCAAACTCCTTATGTGATAATGTGACAAAGGGATATTCAAAAGAATTCTTATTTTCAATCACATGTTGATCGTTAACGATTTGCCAATCAAGTGGTCTAATCCTTCTATCATATGTTCGATTCTTTCTTAAGATATCATATGCATTTTAAGAATACAATCCACAAGAACAACTTCATACCTTCCCTCAAATTTAATGGCAGGGGAGTTTTGTCCAAAAATCGCTCGTTTTATTCCAATCGTCATAAAGAGGATCGAAAACATTGGACATGAATGTCACATAAAAACCTTCAGACATTATGAACGTCTTCAACAGGTATCCACGAATCAAAATCAGAGTTGTATCTTAGCCAGCAAACAAGCCACTGTCGCTTACCCTTGCGAGGACGAGTCTTTAATACCTTTTCAATTTGATAGATTTTACTATTTTCAACTTTTTGTAATTCATAGTCATAAAAACCACCAAGAATCTCTTCATCTTTCATATCACGAAGCCGATACGTTACAGGTTTAGTATCCAAGACTTTTGACACTTTAAAAAGTTCAGGAGACCACAAGTAATCTTTTCAAAAAATATTTCTTGTACGACTGATTCGAAAATTTTTTCTTCCCCGCCTTTTCATTAGAACATTTTTTGAGGAAATGTGTATTGTCACTATGATGAAATTCAATAGGGCTAGCATTGGACAAGGACCGATGAGGACATTGTTTATAAATCAACATACTTTTTTCTAAATCAAGAATAAATGCACCTATATTTCTCAAATGTACAATACCTTGAAATTAAAAGTCGCTTTGTTCGTATTAAACTTTCAGCCAATACCATCTTTATAGGACTATGACTATGATAGAATATTGTACCATATTTCAATAAAATTCTTTCTCCATGTGGATTAAAAATTTCACTTCCATGGTCTGTTTGAATTTTCTTATATGAATCTTATGCAAAGATGGATTCAAGGGCCTTAGTAACTTCATTGCCTCTTTTTGACTGCGATTGAACTGCATATGCATAGCGAATAAAAACACTTGTTGCAAGTAAAATATACTTATAGGGTTTATTATGATGTCTTTGAATCACGTCTAGAGTAAAACGATCTGCTTGTAATGTGTGCAGAGGGTAAAAAACTTTAGTTTCTCGATGGCCATGACCTCTAGTCCTATGATTTGGATGAAGAATATAACTGGGTTCCTTTTGTAGAAACTCTTTTGCTAGCTTCTTTTTAATTTCGGTAACCTGAGCAAGTGTAGTGGGAGAAATTACACTTACTGGTTCTCCAATATTTTCATAAAACCTTTCAAAACTTGATATATTTTGAACGTAAACGTGGTGTGAACCACCCGCTACCCTTTCGCGTACTATCAGGTGGGTCAATACGCACTCACTTTTGTCTAGCTACCGTTGTCATCGAACCATTGTTTCTGCTAGGTGTACTAGTATTTTCCAAGAAAGATTTAAAATCATCATCTTCTTTCCTTAATGTTGTTGATGGACTATGTTGTTTTCATTTCTTTAGAATTTGCTTATTGCTAAAAAGCCTTTTTTTGAAAATTTGACGACTTAAAAAATATATATAAATGACTATCAATGGAATCAACTCTTTTACGATTTGCAATCAAATCCTATAACAAACTAATTAAATTGTAGGGCTCACCTTAGATTATAACTTCAATCAATCTTTTCCTCATCAATTTTTGCATTGTCAGCAAGATACGACAAGAGTCTTTTACCTTGTTCACAATAGGATTGAGACAAAAAGTCTACAACACATGTTAATAAATCTTTTTTTTCAAAGTTTCAAAACTTTCACTATTTTCAGAAGCTGATTAATGACATTGACTTTAAGCGGTTTTAACGGTAAGGTTTATGTTTGTTGACACGTCGAAGGACATTTTGAAGTAAAATTAATTTTTATCATCGGCAATTGTTTCAATGTTAGTAAACTTATCAAGATTATCTTCAAAGTACCCTTTTGGTGAAAGGACAAGTTCAAATGGCGTCAATTTATAGGTTATAGCCATTTCCAGAGAAAAGTGTTTACAAGTCCGGTGATTATCGGTAGTAACAATGAAAAGAAATTACCACCCGCTTGAACAAGACGTTTGCTTTACCAATTTGCTTTCTTTTCCAAGCTAGAGCACGTCCAAGTGATCGATGTTGCTTTTTCTGTTGTCTAACACCATCTGATAGTTGAACATTACCCTCCGTTAAATTTAAACAAAGTTCCGATAAGAGATTAATAAATTCCTTGTCAATACCATGTTTGAGTATTGCTTTCCTGAGCCGCAGTTTTGAATTGGCTAGCACGGAAAGTAAATGTCTATGTTCATGTAGCTTCTTCAACGTCATGATAGTGACTAATGACTTTACTTACTCTTCTCGGTAGATATACAGTAATTTCATTATCGAAAATGTCAGTGACTACATGCAACTCTTCGGAGGTGTTTTGATTCAGGTCCAATCATATGTAACCATAAGGTTTACTAGTAGCTTGAGTGTACGCCAAAAGTAAAAATTTTGGTTCGCCAGGGTAGATTTGTTTGTTTAAGAGTTATGAGGGAACTTGAATCGTGAGCCCCTCTATAGATGATAAAGTAAGTACAATTCAAAGCAAGTGTTCTCATATATTTACTCTGATGAAAAAGATTATGGAGCACAACAGTTACAAAAATTTGTTAGTGATGGGACCGGACCGTGAAAAATTGTAACATTTCCTCAGACCATTCTTCAATAGATTCAGCTAAATCGTCAATAATCAACCACGGGTTTGGCGCACTACTAGTAAACACGCCAAGTCCTTGTATGAATTTTATGCTTGAATCAATCTTCTTTATTTTGTCATAAGATTCTTGCCAAACACTATAGAAAAAAATAGATATTTTTTGCATTCTCTAAAAAGATTTTATCACGATTTTGAATTACTTTCATTAAAAGTGTGGTTTTGCTGGACATGGACGGTCCGCAAAGAAAGAATCTGAATGGTCTTTTAAATTGACACATACTCCTTCAATGTCAAAATGCAACTACCCAAACCTAATGTCAATCTGTTGAATATATACTCAAAGGAAATAGAACACATGGTTTCTTTAATTCACAGTATATACAAATATACAACACATAATATACACACATATATACAAAGGCACTGGAAACATTATAAAATATGTATTTACAATAAATATTTTAAAACACTTGAATATATTTAAAATTCCAGTTTAACATTTTAATGGGTAATTGGGTGCACGGCAACGGGGCCAAACCTGTGGCGCCCAGCGAAAGCGACGACCGGACGAGCACCCACAGTGACCAGCGGTTGGCAGGTCCCTGCGGCCGGGCTATCAATAAATAAACACTTTATACTTACTTGAAAATTACCGCTTTGCGCAACGGAAAAAAATATAAATATAAGAACACAGGGAAAAATGACTCGATAAAAAAGTCAGTGCTGAGCTGGTGACAGAAAAACAGCCTTCCTCCCCCCATAGACGGCCCCCTCCCCCTCCCTCAAATATTGAAGCTTTGTTTTGAAGGTGTCCAATGCATATCTTTATTCTCTACCAAAGATAAATTGCAGGGACTAAAAGATTCCCTAGGCACCGGTCTATTTATGCAGGGAAAAAAACAAAGTATTTTACTGAGTCATGAAGTTCCAGAGGTATTTCACCGCAAATTTCAAAAAACCATCCTTGTGATCCATTGTTTTCAACAGTGTGAATGTTGGGGACATCTGGAGCAGAAGGATTGTTAAGCCATTGGTAATTCCCACATGGCAAATAAAAGTGAGACACTGCCGACGGATAAAGGGAATTCATATCCAAGAAAACGGCGTACGACTTTTCGGACGGTTTCAAGGATGCGATCCCCCGTGGAAAACATACCCTCCCTGCATGGATCTCTGTACAAAAAGGTCCTGATTCACGTCGGAGATCGGAGGAATTTCTGCTTGACTGATGCTAAGAATTAAATCCATCACCAGACGAGGAGTAGATAAATAATAATACAAATCCAACCCAAATTCTTCATGAATTTGTCCGTATTTTGACAGACAATATCCAACAATGTCAAAACATCACTTGCCAGGTACATTTTACAATAGCCCACCCATGTTTACACCCTCCCTTTGCCCAAACCCTCTTGGCAAATTCATAATCAGCAGTGGTGCATTGACGATCACGAGGTGAATCATAAAACTCTGCGATGGGCGGTAATTTTTCCTCACTGAGCCTCGAGGTGGAGCTGTAATACTCGTACGGGTTTATGCCCTTACACGTTAATAAATCAAACAGTTCCTAATCTTGAAAGTGCTGTTTAAGGAGGGCGAAACTATTAAAGTCGTCACTTTTCTGTACTTGAAGGAGTTGACTTAAATATTTGGGGAAAACACTAAAGGAATCAATGAAACGGATTTTATTCAAGTACACTTTACCGTTATCAATTGCTTGCCCTGTAAATTCTAAGACTAGAAACTTTTCAAATGATTTTGGTAAGATGCTATAAAAAAGAACCATTTACCCATGCGCCATCTACAACTTCAACTTTCTGCAATCATGCCAACGCTGGTAATTTAAATTTTAAATCATAATTGGAATTGTGCATGTAAACCGGTAAAACGTATTGTTGTCTAGATTTACGGTTTATGCGAACACCCGAAAGTTACTTCCCCTTGATGAAATTTCCCGCCTTAAATTATCATGGTCCAGGGCTTTTGCATTCCCCTCATTAATTTGTTTTAACAAATCCGAAAAATGTCTTGATTTTAATAGCCATCTCATCTTCTGGTGATAGATTCATTGGATAATGTGTATGGCGCAGCCGTGAAATTGCCTTATTTGCTGTTTTAGTAAGAGCTACCATAGTTATGGCAACACAATCCTCGCCACCCACCGTCTGAAAAAAATCTATCAATGGCATGGCATTGCTAGAATCTCTTCGCGCATGCGCAAAAGAGATCGCAATGGCTTCATATTTTTTCACACGATTCAAATTTGACGGATCAGACACATCCGTGAGCGCAGTTTTAATGTATAATGACACCTTGTTGCTCTGCAATAGCTCGTTCTGAAAGCTTTTGTACTCCAAGGTAGCATTGTCCCCTGAAACCGTTTCCACAGACTGGTACCCATGACGCCTGCAGTGTCTCAAATGAGTTTTTAATTTCAATTCACTGTGACATCTCGAAAGCCACATTGGGCAGTATGGCAGGTGCACTTCCCCCTTTTACCCTCACTTAAAACCCTGCTAATATGCCGAATTGGAAAAAAAAAGTCCAATTAACTCAGGATCTTTGGCAGGTTCGTAAAGAAGCCATACCCAGTGGTCCTTTGATTCAATCGACGGTGCCGCTACGAAATATATTACACCCTTTTTATCACAAATTTCCCCTTCTTCATATACTTTATCAAGCTGTAAAACTGTAAACCCTAATTTTAAATGTGCATTTGTCCTTTCAAAAATGTCAGTGCCGATTTAAACAATTAAAATATACTTTTGGAAATTTTGACCCCTCCCCACCACAATTAACTGCTAAACCATCCAAATGTCTCTTAGCAGCTTCATATCTCCGGGTTTTATGTCCTGCCACAACGACTGAATATTTGAAATACTCCAAATCCGTGTCGATACAATAGTGTTGTAAACCCTTAGTACCCTCTAAATTGGCATTATATTTTTTAAAATTTTCTTCTCCCTCCCCCTCCCACCTCTTAAAACAAATTCCTTTTTAAATTTAGTTATATTTAATTCTATTTTTTCTATAAATAAAACCACCAACCCACTCCCGTTTTCAATGTACCCCTCCATCCTATTAAAAATTTCACCCACCCGAAAAACACCCTCAAAATTATGCAAGTTTGGGTGAAGCGTCTGAATCTTTGTTTGCATATGACACGGATGCAACTCAACTTACTTGCATTTAAAAAAATTATTTTAAACGCGTTGGATGTTCTTATAGAGTCCTGACCTCCCGCGTCCCGCATTTAGTTTTCGAGAAGTGCTCGAATCATGCTGACATAGGAGTGTCTGGTGTCTATAGGATCCATGTGAATACTACCACTTGATAGGGAATTGAACGGATCACCAAACTCAGCCGTATACACGTGAATGTTGCGCAAAAGCGGTATAAGATAAATACAAGTTTAGGCAATACTGGAGGCAAGCCAGAACAATTTTGCTCCGCTAATTTGTTGTGAGGGATGGGTACTGCGTCTTCTAGTACCCTTTGGACCTCCCTAGATGGCTCTTGGCTTAAAACACTCTCCAAAGTCATTTCTGAGGCCGAGACCCCTCACTATGGCGTCAAAGTCAGTGTCGGTGAACTCTACACTAGACGGACTCACCTCCGCACTTACACCCCCTCGTGTTCACTTTACTATTCTTGTCGGTTGTGATTAGAGGGTCCTGGGGTAGGTGTGTGAACCTAGAAGAATAATAAGAGCATATTAGCTAATTAGAACATGTTGGCCCTATCAAAAAGAGAGAATGAGTATAAAAAACCACTAGAATGCGTCCTTGTATTATT
The DNA here is from genome assembly GCA_027921565.1 of Artemia sinica. NCBI lineage: Eukaryota > Metazoa > Arthropoda > Branchiopoda > Anostraca > Artemiidae > Artemia > Artemia sinica. The sequence goes on along the minus strand of CM051259.1, from coordinate 1,989,587 downwards.
TAGGGGTAAAACGGCCCCTTGAACTCACTGAACCCCTGCTACTCGTTGGAATGCATCATTGTACTATTAAAGGTTACCATGCCCCCTTGAACTCATATAACCTCACTACTCGTTGGAATGTATAATTATATTATGAAGCATTAAAAGGTACCTCCCGTACTGTAAGCCCCTGTGCCCACACTACTGATAAAATCTTTTTAATATATTTAGAAAGTAGTTATGGCTATCATACCGAAGGGGGATTTGGCTCTGGCCCTCTGCTAAGAAAATCCTCCGCCAAGGCCATTAACTCGTCGGTGGCTTCCTCTGGGGGTCCTTCTTTTCCTAATAAACTTGACCACAAGCGGGTCAATCTTGATCTCGGCCTGAAAAAATATTACTTATGAATGGAACTAGAAGGGAGGAGGGGGGGGGGTTTGCATGGGGACTGAAACTTCAATATCCTAGCTAAAAGAACAGAAAAAAACCTTTTAATGTCTCTGAGAGGTAAAAATAGCTTTATTGAACTAATAAGTTGAAAACAGCCTTATTTAGAGTAATTTAAAAACTAAGGGTAGAGGGTGGAGGGAACAAAAAGAAAAAACTAAAGATAAAAAAAGTCTCTCCATAGCCTAAAAAGGCAGCAAAATGTCATTAGTAGGCTAAAAACTTAGCTTTAAAAGAATGGAATCGAACAAGAATCTACACTAGCTAGAAAAAAGCGCTATGTTTTTTATTACATCAATAAATATAATCACATCTTCAGATTCTTCCGACGCATTATCGGGGGCTTACCTAGCTAGGTCAGCAGCGTCATGGACTTCTGCAGACAGAACGTAAGCATCAGATGGGGCTGTAGCAAGATGAGCGGTGGGTTGCGCAGGCAGCGTAGTGGTTTGAAGTGGAGCGGTGTAACAGCCTTGTGTAGTGGAGCACAGGTGGGACAGTGGCATGACGTGAAGCTGCTTCACAGCCTTGTATAGGCAGCACAGGGACATCATGGTTTTGCGCAGATTGGGTTGGGGGTTGAGTGGGGGCTCTGGATTGCGCAGCCCTGGGAGGACCTGAAGGTCTTGGCCAACGCCAATACTGTACAACTGATGGTCTCACATGGGTTTTATCATCGGTCCTTGCCCTTTTGTTGAGAGTGGGAGAGTTGGAAACTCCTAAGAAAAGAAACAGGATTTAATAAAAAATAGCGTACGCTTCTAGAGAACAAGAGAAAAATTTTGTTTATTAAAAATATATGGTTTTTAACAATTTTCCTTTCTAGAAACCTCCTAAAATATTCATGGAAAACAGGATCCTTTTTCTTGCTATAAATATTCAAACATTGTCCAGAAACCCTCTTCAGCTTTTAAAAATGCTTTTATTAGTCTATGGAGTGGATAAATGGGTCCTATAGTATAACTTTCAATGATAATTTAAAGTCTCGTTACTAAGCTATAGTTGTTTTGCAATAAGTAACCTTTGAACTAAATTCTATTTTGGACTTCCTGGTTTGAGTCATTGAAAGATAAAGCTAAGAAAAAGTGGAATGGGTTTTGAACGGGGATTGAGAGGATTGACTGGACCAAGCGAAGGTCCACCCCTATGAACAGTTTGCTGTACAGAATATTATTTTTGAGCTAGTCTGCATTTAGACCCCGTTTAGGGAAGCATATTTTTTGGTTGTTATATGTGACCGTTTGGAAATATACAAGTAAGGTATTTTCTACAAACTGTGTATTAAGTTTCCCGGAACCCGGGCAGGGTAGGAAAAAAGTTACGAGATACCGTCATTATTATGTTGACAGGGGGGTTCGTTACCTCCAAGGAGAGAGCTAGCGATTTTTAGTGATGACCCGGGTTTGGGTACAACCTTGGGCCTTAGAATTTGGCCATTAGACCGCTCGATCACGTTATCATACCCTGGGACAGGGTATACTGTGAACAGGGTAGTATTAAACCCGATATTTGCAGAACCGGTGTGGTAGACGCGGGCATCACATTATAATTCGGGGCTGGGGCTTTCCCCTCCAATAAGTGATGACACTCGTATATTACCACGCCAATACTGGTGGCATTGTAGCTTACCACTATAAGACTCGTGGCATCGTGGTTTAAACGGTATAATATGGGTGGTTATCAACTCTAACATTGGTGGCAGCAAGAAAAGGAGCTATCAACAGCACTGATAGTAAAAGAATTTTGCGTTTTCGAAGAGACAAGTTAATTTAGCCTACAGAGTAGCCTATTGTGATTACATATAAAGAGAGAAAAAATACGGAATCAATTAATAGAATTATGAAGATCTATTATGGGCTGTGCCTTGTTAGATCATAAAAAAATTACGAATCAATATATCGCGCAACTAATTAGTGTGCAAAAATAACAGGCTAATTGACACGTAGCAATTTTTCGCGAGAAACCGGAAGTTACATGGATAAAAGAATTTTAATTTAGACTGAAGAGGTATTTTGATGTTAACGGAATTTTGAAATAATGTCAGACAGAGATGAGATTAACTCAAAACCGAGAAGGGCGAGTGAAGCCCATAGAAAAAGTAAGAAAATAGAAAGAAAAGCTAACATGGAGGCCTTTGAGAGAAAGTACCTAGATTATATGAAAAAATTACAGGATGAGATAGATCAAATTGAAAAAGATAGTCAAGCCAATGCAATACTTCATCAGGCCCGTATGGACAAATTGAAAAAGATAGTCAAGCCAATGCAATACTTCATCAGGCCCGTATGGACAAAATTGAAAAAGATAGTCAAGCTAATGAAATACGTCATCAGGCCCGTATGGACAAAATTGAAGAAGATGGACAAGCCAATGAAATATATCATCAGGTTCGTATGGAAAAAACTGAAGCCCGTAAGGGAATGTCAATGGTGAGAGATTATTAGATATTTATTACTCATTAAATGCTAATTGGAATAGCATGCTAGTTCGTTGACAAGGCAGTGAGGTGGACCAGCCCATAAAACAAAGTGGGAGCTGCGCCGCCCTGTCAGAAAAATGAAATTCTTGATACTAAAATGTTGATAATCTGGTAAAATTGGATTCCTCAGAGCCTTTTTCTAAAAATTGCCATAATCGAGATTAGAAAATAACCTATAAAAGAACAAATTGGGCTATAGCCCATTATGAAGGAAACATTGACAAGTTTGTGAAATCACATAAAATAGAAGGAAAATTAAACGGAAAAATTGACCGAAATGGTAATTGACTCAGGGAGTGAGCAAACTTTTTTTTCGAATGGACCTAATCAAAAAATGGAAATAGACCATAAAAATAATATTACAACAGTGTGTTATTATGGAGATAAGCACCAATGACCGTCTGCTTGGCTAAGAATAGAAATTGCAAAGAAGGACGGTACTTTCCAGAGAAAAAGATAAAAGTAGGCTTAGTACCTATGCTAGTAGTGGATGTTTTAGTAGGAGGAGACTTTGGGGATATCAAAATCTCCTATCGTTAGAAGCGACTTCTTTAACAGTGGGAAAATTAAAAAATTATACAACGACGGAAAAAAAAAATACAACTCCGTTGACTACGGGGGGAGGTGTACCGGCCTATAAAACAAATTGGGAGGCTGTTCCACCCTGTCGGAAAAGTGAAATACTTGATACGCGTGTTCCAAGTATTGATAATCCACAAAAATGGGATGCAGAAGTAAATAGAACATAATATTGAAAATAAGACGGGCGAAAATGATTTTTCAGGAAAATCTGCAGAAAATAGAAAACTTGAGAACAATTTTAATGAATATGAGACGCTAACAAGTACAGGCCAAAATGAAACACTGATTGTACCAAAAGTAAAACGAGACGAAATTTATTGTACGCACTTTTCCTCGCAAAGTTAGGAAAATTTTAGTACAATATGAAAAACCAAATGTCGGAATTCAGTTCCCATTTGATAACGAAATATTTGTTTTTGCAATAAAAGTAAAGAGAAGTAAAAGAGAGAAAAGAGATATTAAACGGAGCTACAATGAAGTAATGCCGTCAAAGATAGTGGACACTGGAGTCCAAATAAGATTTAACGATGATTTATTATTTTGCGCGAATGACAAAATTGAGAAAAAGGAAAAAGAACAAATAAATACAAAAAAGAGACGAAATTTGGTGATTCAGCCTGAAGTGGCGAAAAAAAATGCTGAATGGGCTTTGCCTTTATAACATAAATAATAGGGAGAAAAATACAATGTTAGATGGGCTGTGCCATGATAAAATAAATAATAGGGGGGGGGAAAGAGGTCCAAGACCCATGGGGAATAAAACAAGATGGTTACAAAATAGAGATGAATGACCTACAACGGGTTGGGGGAAAGTTGGGAGATATTGAATGTCGAGTCGGATTGGGAAAACTTGGAAAGGAAGCTGAGATTAGTATTATCAACTCAAAAGATATAACGATCCCTTATGAGGGGGATGAATCTCTTGGGGGAGATCACCTGCAGGAAGTCGCGAAAGATAGCCCTTTTTTCAATGCACAACTGGCGGAAAAGTTGTGATCCCTTTACCGAGATTTTTCCTCTTTGATCTGGAGTCCTTGGGGGACACTCTCTCCCAGTCACTTCACATTTCACCCAAACATTTGTCCAGTAACCCCATTCATAGTTGTTATTCTTCATGGGAATCGACAATTATTTCCGGCAAACCATATTCAGTATCTAAGTTTCATCTTCAATTAGTATCAACGCATATTCTGCAGTTGATTATGCTAGGGGAGGGAACCCAGAAAAAAGGTGATTCATGGTTCGCTCAAATTTTTACTTCATTCCCAGTACACTTGTCGTTTTCACAGGCCTTTGCATGTTCGGCCTTAGATTATTTGAAATTATAACGAGGGGCAATTTACTTTTTTATTGAGATGCGGGGTTGTTTCCACAGATGGAAATTAAGAGGCTAGGGCAGCCAATTTTTCATGAAGGCTGGCATCATCAAATGTGCCAGAAACTGATTCTCTGCTCCTCTCAAATGTAAATTCGTGAGAGCGAGAAAATTTGTGTTTTGATTGTGCTGCGCACGATTATTTTCTACGAATCTTGGGGACTTCAACTTTCAAAACCTAATGCAGATGCTATACGATCTAGACCATAGTGATTCTACAGTAGAGAAGTGTTGATGATGACCGATCCAGAACCAAGTGGTGGAAGTAGTAGCACAGACACTGGTGGAAGAGAGAAGGCAAATGGATTTTGTAAAGTTGAAGTTATGTGTTTATGTTTGTAAGGTGGACCAAGGTAGTGTGTGGGTGGTCATTTATCTTACGGGGGGAGGTGTTTGGGTTCTACGCCTGTTTCTTTTCTTTTCAACAAATAACCTGTTTTCGTTCCGTAATTACATTTGTTCAGATTTGCCTATAGTATAAATTTCAATGACAATTTAAAGTCTCGTTGCTAAGCTATAGTTGTTTTGCAATAAGTAAGCTTTGGACTAAATTCTATTTTGGACTTCTTGGTTTGAGTCATTGAAAGATAAAGCTAAGAAAAAGTGGAATGGGTTTTGAATGGGAATTCAGAGGATTGCCTGGGCCAAGCGAAGGTCCACCCCTATGAACAGTTGCTGTACAGAATATTATTTTGGAGTTAGTCTTCATTTAGACCCCGTTCGGGGAGGCATATTTTTTGGTTGTTATATGTGACCATTTGGAAGAATACAAGTAAGGTATTTTCTACAAACTGTGAATTAATTTTCCCGGAACCCAGGCAGGGTAGGAACAGAGTTACGAGATACCGTCATTATTACATTGACAGGGGGGCTCGTTACCTCCAAGGAGAGAGCTAGAGATTTTTAGTGGTGACCCGGGTTGGATACACCCTTGGGCCATAGAATTTGGCCATTGGACCGCTCAATCACGTTATCATACCCTGGTACAGGGTATACTGTGAATAGGGTAGTACAAACCCGATATTTGCAGAACCGGTGCAGTAGACGCGGGCATCACATTATAATTTGGGGCCGGGGCTTTCCCCTCCAATAAGTGGTGACACTCGTATATTACCACGCCAATACTGGTGGCATTGTAGCTTACCACTATAACACTCGTGGCATCGTGGCCTACCGGTATAATATTGGTGGCTATCAACCCTAACACTAATACATACAGGGATCTTTTATTCTCGATTGAACACCTGGATTCTGGGAATCTTGTGATTCCAGCATGGGGAAAAGACCGGGGATTTTCACCTGGAAATTCATCTAGACATATATATGAGAGAAACAATATGGTCTCCAGTGCCTGGAAATTCGCCTAGACATGTATAGGGGAAAAACGCCTGGGAATTTTGCCTAGAAACAAGGCTGGAATTGGATAGTAACAGCATTTATTTTCAAATATATCCAAACCTTCATCCAACAACAAGAATAACCAACAATCAACAAACAACAAAACATAAACAACAAAAACAGCCAGCAAACATCAAACATAACCAACAAACACAACCAACAAACATAGCCAACAAACATTAATCATAAGCAAAGTAACCAACAAACATTAATCATAAAACATAACCAACAGACAACATCCAGCAATCATAACCATCAAACCACATAACCAACAAACATAATCAACAACCAACAATCAAATCCAACAAACATAACCACCAACAAACATAACCAACAAACATAATCAACAAACATTAACCAAAAATCACATCCAACAAAATATAACCAGCAAACATAATCAAGAAACAAAACCAACAAACATAACCAACAAACATAACCATCAAAAGACATAACACAAACATAACCAACAACCAAAAATCACATCCAACAAACATAACCAGCAAATATAACCACCAACAAACATTACCAACAAACATAACCAACAAACATAACCAACTATCACATCCAGCAAAATATAACCAACAAACATAGTAAACAATCAACAGCCAACATCCAAGGTAAATTTTCCTGTGTTAATCTGCTATTGGCGTCATAGAAATCCATTGCTATTTTTGCCTATTGCTGCCGTGACGTCAGCGGGCTGTCCTAGAAATCTTGCCTAGAAACAGGGCTCCCGTAGGAATCCTCTGAAAAAAGGATAGGCCTCCCGTATTAATTCTGGGAGGGCTTCCCGTTGAAAGTAGCAGGGCCCCACTACTGACAAGAGAGTTAACAACACCTCTTTTAACTTGTGGGGGTTGTTGGATTTAAAATGTTATTTTGTGTGGGTTTTCTTTAAATTGTAAAATCCAGTTTATCAACGCTGCGAATCATTAATACATCCAGAAACGGTAATTTATTTGCGTTTTCGATTTCTAAGGTAAATTGTAAATTTCGGTCATATGTATTAAGATGATCTAGAAAGCTAAGTTCATTTTTCCCATAATTCCAGAGCGATATCACATCATCCATGTAACGCTCTCAATAGACACGTTTTAAAAAGTACGAAGTTAAGGCCCAATTATAATCTGGATAATAATCCGGATAGGATAGGGAAGCCATTCTTTGTTGATAAAAAGAATTACGGAACTGAAAATACATTGGATACTTTATTACACATAATAAGCATTCAATGTATTTTCAGTTACGCAATTCTTTTTATCAACAAAAAATTGCCTCCCTATAGGGGAACCATTATCTGGGTTATTAACAAATATTTATGTAGAACACCTTGAAAATTGGGCCGTAAATTCATACTTTTAAAAACATTTTTATTAGGGGCGTTACATGGATAATGTAATATCACTCTGAAATTATGGGGAAAATGAACTTAGGGGTTTTCTAGATCACCTTAATACATATGACCAAAATTTACAATTTATCTTAGAAATCGAAAATGCAAAGAAATTACCGTTTCTTGATGTATTAATTATTCGTAGCATTGATAAACTGGATTTTAGAATTTACAGAAAACCCACACAAAATAACATATATCTGTATTTTAAATCCGATCACTCCCCACAAGTTAAAAGAGGTGTTGTTACCTCTCGTCGATCGTGCCCTAAACATTTGCTCTGAATCTCACATCATAGATGAACTAAATTTTATTAGAGACATACTTTTTAGAAACGTTTATCCTATTGTCTTTATTAACAATACAATTATCCGAAGATTGGCAAGACACTCCCGTAAAATCAAGGGTCTTTTACTATGTGAAGTTCCCGCCAAGCCCTCAAATATAATATACCTTCTATATATTCCAAAAGTCGCTACAAGTTTAAAAAAAAGTTCGCACACAAAATATTTTTTATGTAGTATTTACCAATAATTTGAAAATCACGAATCTCACAAACTATGGTGAACAATATAACCCCAGTTACTCGCCAAAAGAAACGGTTTATCAAATACCATGTGACTGAGGCCACTTTATGTTGGTAGAACCCATAAAATTTAAAAAAAATGCCTACAGCAACACAGAGACGACATAACTAAAGCTTTAAATTCTAATAGCACAAATATGTCTTTTGATTCTGCTTTAAGCAGTCATATCTATCATAACCCATAGCCATAAAATGCTTTTTGAAGAAACTTACCTTATTAGCAATGATTTAGGCATAAAACAAGTTGTTCGAGAGGCAACTGAAATTGAAATCAAAATAAATAGCAATATTTCTTTAAATAGAGATTTGGGGAATATTCGCTTAATGCCTTATATACAAATTTAATTAGAAATGATTTAACTAATTATATTAAAAAAAACAGTAAATAGTTCCACTCAACCTGTTAAGGATAGACCTCCTAGGCTAGCTGCCAAGAAGGCAAGATTAGCTTTAAAAGATCGTTTGTAAGTGTTTTTTATTCTATTTGAATGAACTATGAAGTTCCTTGAAGTAATGATGCTAGGGCTGTTTTGAAAATTTTAAAAAAACTTTTTCAGTTTTAATGATTGAATTTTAATGTGAGTTTCTTTTAATTTGGTTTCTTCTTCGTTGGTTTTGCTGAGGACGGTCCTTGGGTATAGGGTGGAAATATTCATTTAAAGTTGCGCTCCACTGTCTCATATAAAAATTTCCCTATTGTTCTACTTATTGCTTATGATGGAAAGGCAGAGTGGTCTTCGTCGCTATCTATTGTGGTGTTAGTATTAATAGTGTACGCATAGTGCCTTCTGGCTAGTTCGAAATCCGTCACAACTTACCCTTAAAGGTCTAACTTAATAATGTAAGCCGTTTCTTGAGATATTGCTGTATCATCTTTTTGAAAATCCACATGCTCATGGTTGGCTTTGACTTAGTTCAACATCCGCCTATATAATTCTTAAAAGCTTCGCCTTAATACTCTTATCTTGCGTAGTAGTAATAGTTGTAGTAGCACTATTAGCAGTATGCGCATAGCACCTTTGGTTTTTTCAACGTCCCCTTCAACACATGCTGAAAGTTTCAACTGAATACCATCAACCGTCCCTGAAGCATTTCTGATATGTTCTCTTAACAACCTCTGTGGGCAGAGTTTGTTTCGATTTAGTTCCATTTAGTTTCAATACATTCCAAATTGTTCGCTTTAATGCCCTTACTTTAAGTAGCAGCAGCAGTAGTAGTAGCAGTAGAATAAATAGCAGTAGCCATGGCTTTAGTGGCAGGAGCAGTAAAAGAAGTAGTAATATTAGTAGCAGTAGTAGTAGTATTAGTAGAAGCAGTAACATTAGGATGCAAAAATTTCATTTTGCTTAGTCCCCCCCCCCGAAAAAAAAGCCCTGTTTAGTTTCAAGTTGACACACCAAACTGTTCCTAAGATATTGCTGTTACGCCTTTTTGACAACCTTCATTCACATGGCGTGTTGTGAATCAGTTCACCTCCCCCTCAAAATTCCTTAAAATTTCACCTTCATACCGTTAGGCATAGTTGTAAGAGTAGTCATAATAGTAAAATTGGTATTACTACTAGCAGTATTAATTGTGATAGCAGTAGACCTAGTAGCAGCAGTAGTATTAATGTATTGCCTTGTGGTAAGTTGAACATCCCTCTCATAAAGTCCTGGAAGTTTCAACTTAATACAATTAGCCATTGCTAGAACATTCCTGATGTGACCTTTTGATAACCTGTTAGTTCATATACTTCTCGAAATTTTGGTCTCAATGCTCTTAGACTTACAAATAGTTGCAATAGAAATTGTAGTCAAATTAGTAGTAGTAGTAGTATTAGTAGTAGTAAATTTTGCAGTGATAGTACTAAATATTGCCTAAATTTACTAAAGATAGTACTAAATAGTACTAAGATAGTACTAAATTTAGTAGTAATAGTGTGCAAATATTGCCTTTTGGTCAGACGATTTTCCCCTTTAAGCATTCTCTGAAAGTTCCAAATTAACACCGAAATCAATTCTTGAGATACGCTCTTTTGATATCGTACATGCAAATAACATCTTTTTTGATTTAATTTGGATTTCCTTTCAATCTTTTAAATGGAGTAGTATGGTAGTAGTAGTGGCAGCAGCAGTAGTGGTTGTACATGTAGTAATAGTGGTAGCATGCAAACATTGACTTTTTGATCATCTCTTTTATCATTTCCTGAAAGTTCCAAATTAATATGCTCAGTAATTTCTGAGTTACTCCCTTTTGATGATCCATATGAACATAGCGTGTTTTGATTTAGTTCAACAGTCTATTCAACATACTCTGAAAGACTCACCTAAATGCCCTTCGTGTTTTTGAAAGTAAGGTTCAAATACTTACCTTTTTTAATAACATATACTATACGTAAACAATGAACGACTTGCACTGAAGACGCTGAGGAGGTTGACATCCCCTAAGACATATATACTGGATCTTTCAACAATGATGATCAAAATAGCTCTCTTAAAATGTGATCTGATGTGTATTGGGGAATGATAGGCTTGGGGGGCCCGATTGCTCTTCATTCATTTTTGACTCTTAAAAAGGGTACCAGAACCTCCGATTCCCAATCAAATAAGCCCCATCTGATCCGAAGTTTATGCGACCACCCGTTACATAAAAATCTTATATGCCGCAGGGCATAATTTAAAGCCCTTTCCCCTAGGCACTGGGGGTTATTTTCACCCTGAAGACATTGTTATATGCTCTTCGGGCTGTTGTGATCAAATGGCTATCTAAAAAATTTCAATCAGATGTGCATAGAGAAAAGAGGATGCCAGAAAGTGGGGGGCTAGTTTCCCTCCATCACTTTTGACTCTTAAAAGAGAACTTTAAAAATAAATCTCCAATTAAATTAACCTCCTCTAAAGTTCACAAGACCACTCCTTCCATAAAAACTGTATATGTACCTAGGGCACAGCTAACAACCCTTGCCCCCAGACTCGGGGGGGGGGGGGTCAACCCCAACGGCTCTGCTATGTAATCTTGGGAATATTTTTGAATAAATGGCTATCTAAAAATTTCTATCCGATGTATTTTGGGAAAAAGACGTGTGGGTGGAGAGTAGCTGCCATCCGATCACATTGACTCTTAAAAAGGGCACTAGAACTTCTGATTTCCAATGCAATGAGCCCCTCGTAAGTTTATATGACCACCCTTTCAATAAAAACCTTATATTTCCCCAAGGTATAGCTTACAGCCGTTGTCCTGAGGGCTGTGGGGGAGGGGAAGGTTGTCATCCTTAAAGACAATATTTTCGGACCTCTACGCTAAACAAACTGGCTATCTCAAAATTTTGGTTAGATGTGTTTGGGGAAATGGTGGGCGAGGGGAGGGGGCTGGTTATCCTCCAATCACTGTTGACTATTAAAAAGGGCACTAGCCTTTTCAATTCCTAATCGAATGAGCCCCTTTCAAGGTTTCTACAACAACTTCTTCTATTCGAAGTGCCTTGGTCTAAAAGAGCATAACAGCAAAAAAAAAAGAAAAAAAAAAAGATAATACATTATACCCACATCGGTCTTTTTGATAAAAGTTGACTCATTTGACTCAAATGACCCAAATTACATCTCAGCTTTAAGGATGGCGAGGGAAGGGTGTTAATAAACAACTAAACTGGCCGTAATTCGGTAGATCCAACAAAAGACAAACACGGAGAAAAATATTGTTTTAATGTAATGCAGTAATAATTTTATTAGTAGGCCTACAGTGTTTGAATTCAAGAGGATTTAACAAACCTACTATCACCCAAATGGCAATTTATTACCTATCTTGTAGTATTTTATTTAAAAAGTTTATAATAACGCTTACCTTTTTTTTATTATAAATTATACCATTTACCTGTGTTTTGTATTTTTTTTTCGAAATTATATATCTTCCTAACTTCGGTAAATTCCTTCTTCGTAGTTATTGTGACTGAACAAAAAATCTAATTTTGCAAGATTTATTTGTTTTCTTGGTATGTCAAATGAAGATTTAGGCGAATAGAAATATCATTCTTGTCTCAACAAAATGATGCAATGCACGTGTTTTCAAACAGTTACTGGAAACGGACTATAAATAATACTACTACTACTACTAACAACTCATCGCAGCACCAAGCCGCCTGAGGCCAACACAGCTACGCACGCTCCTCCTCCACCCCAATCTATTCAAAGCCTCCCTTTTTACACCTGCCCACGAAGTTCCCATTTCCTTTAAATCTTTCTTTATGACGTCCTCCCAACCCAGACGGGGACGACCTGCTTTCCGTTTAGCCCTAGATGGTTGGCCGAAAAGAACAATCTTCGGCAATCTGTCATCCTTCATCCGAATAATAAATAATAGCTATTTGTATAAGCGAGCTGACCCTAATATTAGCATTAATAATTTTCTATCCCCTTTTCAAAGTAAGTTTAATCATCCATGGTCACCAGTTTGTTCACAATAGTCTGTTTGTATTAATATATTGTATGTATCCTAAGGAATGTTTTTCTATGTATGTTTGTGTCCTTATTTTCTTTAACTTTTCTTTTTGTTTTTCTTTAGTAATTACTCCGTCTATTGTACTTTTTGTACCTTTTTTGACGGATAATAAATAAATAGATGATAAAAATAATAATAAGCAGGGAAACCCTTTCGACTCCCGGGGCTACACATGTGCTGCCATCTATAATTGAGTCTAGTGCTGACGGGACATAATTTATTCAAGGATTATCGATTGAGTCTAATGGGGTCAATGCCCCCTTTTTCAAGGTCAATTTATTTGTTGTTTCTAGGTGTAATGACTCCTGGGGGAAGTTTGCACATGCGCATTAACGGGAAGAGATGTATTGATCTAGGACAAGAGGGGAAGTGGATTTCTGAGAAATTGATTACAGAATCGACTAGGACAAGAGGGGAAGTGGATTTCTGAGAAATTGATTGCATAATCGACTAGGACAAGAGGGGAAGTGGATTTCTGAGAAATTGATTTTACATAATCGGTGGGGAATGTATTGATCGAGTCTAACGGGAACTAAGTTTTTGAGAAATTGATATGCATAATCGAGGGGAATTATTGATTCACGAAAGGGGAATTAAGAAACTTTATGGCTTCTTTGATCTTTAGGTCTGAGGGATAAATGGTCTTTAGTGACAGAGATAAATTGATATTCTATATATTCTATTTTTAAATATGGCTTCTCTGATCTTTAGGCTTAGTGATAAATTCGGGAATTCTATCGAAGCCATAATAGTGTAGCTAGGAACACCTATGAGATGAAGATATTAACGCGGGAAATGGTTTCATAGGAATTTCAAATGTGACAGCACAGGGATGCAAAACAAAGGAACACGCAGAAATTACTTTTAGGGGATTATTTGGGCGAAACCGTTTCAGACATTTTATGGGATTATTTGGGAGAAATCGTTTGAGACATTTTAGAACATGATTTAGGCGAAATGGTTTGAGACATTTTAGAAGATGATTTTAGAAGATGATTTAGAAGATGATTTGGGGTGAAACTCTGTGGTCGTTATAATACACAAGTTTCATTTGAACAGTGTTGTGAGGTCCCCTACCCCAACCCCAAAGGGCCCCAAACCCCCGAGCCCCCAAAGGGCCCCCGGGCCCCCAAAGGTCCCGGGCCCCCAAAGAGCCCCCGACGCCCCCCAAAGGCCCTTCGGGCCCCCAAATGCCTCCTGGTCCCCCAAAGACCCCCTGGGCCCCCAAAGGTCCCTGGGGACGCCAAAGGACCCCCGGGCTCCCCAAAGGCCCCCCATCCCCCCAAAGGGCCCCCGGGCCCCAAAGGGTCTATTGGGCCCCCAAAGACCCCCCGGGCCCCCAAAGGCCCTCGGGCCATTTGTATACTTTTTTTGTGCACTTGAGACACAGAAGGGTCCCCACATTTCAAAAGGCTTTGTTATATCTTTTCAGAACAAGTTCTTTACGTAATGTCCTTCCTAAACCAATTTTACAACTTGAAGTACTCATCTTTTTAACCCACAACTTTACTTTACGACTTTTTTAATACCCCAACACCAAGCAATACTTTTCAAAAGGCTTTTTTATATCTTTTCAGAACAAGTTTCTTTTTAATGTACCTCTTAAACCCATTTTACAAGTTGAAGTACTCATCCGTTACACCACAACTTTACTATACGACTTTTTTGCACACCCCAGCATCAAGCAATACTTTTCAAAAGGCTTTATTATATCTTTTCAAAACAAGTTCTTTACGTCATATCCTTCCTAAACCAATTTTACAAGTTGAAGTGCTCATCTTGTTCACCCAAAACTTTACTTTACGACTTTTTGAATACCCCAACACCAAGCAATACTTTCAACGGCTTTTTTATATCTTTTCAGAACAAGTTCTTTTCTTAATGTCCTTCCTAAACCAATTTTACAACTTGAAGTACTCATTCTTCTCACACACAACTCTACTTTATGGCTTTTTGAATACCCCATCACCAAGCAATACTTTCAAAAGGCTTTTTTTATATCTTTTCAGAACAAGTTCTTTTCTTAATGTCCCCCCTAAACCAATTTTACAACTTGAAGTACTCATTCATTTCACCCAAAAACTCTACTTTAAATGGCTTTTTGAATACCCCAACACGAAGCAATACTTTCAAAAGGCTTTTTTATATCTTTTCAGCACAAGTTCTTTTCCTAATGTCCCCCCTAAACCAATTTTATAACTTGAAGTACTCATTCTTTTCACCCACAACTTTACTTTATGGCTTTTCAAATATTATTAATAAAATCACATGTATTTTAAACATGAGCGTTCTTATTTCCAAAAACTAAAACCCAACTTTATTAAAAAATCAAATATTATTAATAAAATCACGTGTATTTTAAATGTGCGCATCAAAGTAACAACATTTTACCTTAAAACTAACATATCTTTACTGAACACACACAATTTTTCTCTTAGAAATAATATTTTTCATTAGTGATAACACATTTTCAGTTCAAACTAGCAAGTTTTCTGTCAAATATACCAAATTTTTTCTTAGAATTAACAATTTTTTATTGTGATAACAACTTTTCTGTCACAAGTAGCAAGTTTTGCTTAACACTAAAAATCTTTCTCATCAAAGTAACAATATTTATTTTACAACTAACATACTTTTAATGAACACACACATATTTCTCTTAGAAATAATATTTTTCATCAGTGATAACACGTTTTCTGTTCGAACTAGCAAGTTTCTGTCAAATATACCAAATTTTTTCTTAGAAGTAACAATTTTTGATTGTGATAACAACTTTTCTGTCAGAAGTAGCAAGTTTTGCTTAACACTAACAAATTTTCTCATCAAAGTAACAATATTTTATCTTAAAACTAACATACTCATACTTAATACACACAAATTTCTCTTAGAAATAATATTTTTCATCAGTGATAACACGTTTTCTGATTGAACTAGCAAGTTTTCTCTCAAAGATACCAAATTTTTTCTTAGAAGTAACTTTTCATTGATTGTGATAGCAACTTTTCTGTCAGAAGTAGCAAGTTTTGATTAACACTAACAAATCACACACAAGTTGCTATCACAATCAGAAATTGTTACTTCTAAAAAAATTTGTATATTTGACAGAAAACTTGCTAGTTCGAACAGAAAAAGTGTTTTTCACTGATGAAAAATATTATTTCTAAGAGAAATTTGTGTGTGTTCAGTAAAAGTATGTTAGTTTTAAGATAAAATATTGTTACTTTGATGAGAAAATTTGTTAGTGTTAAGTAAAACTTGCTAATTGTGACAGAAAAAGTTGTTATCCCAATCAAAAAATTGTTACTTCTAAGAAAAAATTTGGTATCTTTGGTAGAAAACTTGCTAGTTCGAACAGAAAAAGTGTTAACACTGATGAAAATATTATTTCTAAGAAAAATTTGTGTGTGTTCAGTAAAACTATGTTAGTTTTAAGGTAAAATGATGTTACTTTGATGAAATGGTTTGTTAGTGTTAAGCAGAACTTGCTACTTGTGACAGAAAAGTTGTTATCACAAACAAAAAATGTTACTTGTAAGAAAAAATTTGGTATCTTTGACAGAAAACTTGCTAGTTCGAACAGAAAACTTTTTATCATAACGAAAAAAATTGTTACTGCTAAGAAAAAAGTATCTTTGAAAGAAACTTGCTACTTCAAGCAGAAAACGTGTTATCGCTGACGAAAAGTGTTATTTCTAAGAGAAATTTTAGTGTTTAAGTAAAAGTATGTTAGTATTCTGGAAAATTTGATGATTCGAAGAGAAAATCTGTTAGTGTTAAGTAAACATTGGTAGTATTAAGGAAGAATGTTGTTACTTTGAAGAGAAGATTTGTTAGTGTTAATCAAAAGTTGATACTTCTGACAGAAAAGTTGTTATCACAATCAAAGAAAAGTTACTTCTAAGAAAAAATTTGGTATATTTGAAAAACTTGCTAGTTTGAACAGAAAACGTGTTATCACTGACGAAAAAATATTATTTCTAAGAGAAATTTGGGTTTGTTAAGAGTGAGTATGGTAGTTTTAAGATAAAATATTGTTACTTTGATGAGACAATTTGTTAGTGTTAAGCAAAACTTGCTACTTCTGACAGAAAAGTTGTTATCACAATAAAAAAATTGTTACTTCTAAAAAAATTTTGGTATATTTGACAGAAAAAACTTGCTAGTTCGAACAGGAAAAGTTTTATCAATGATGAAAAATATTATTTCTAAAAGAAATTTGTGTGTGTTCAGTAAACGTATGTTAGTTTTAAGATAAAATATTGTTACTTTGATGAGAAAATTTGTTAGTGTTAAGTAAAACTTGCTACTTGTGACAGAAAAGTTGTTATCACAATCAAAAATTGTTACTTCTAAGAAAAAATTTGGTATCTTTGGTTGAAAACTTGCTAGTTCGAACAGAAAAAGTGTTATGACTGATGAAAATATTATTTCAAAGAGAAATTTGTGTGTGTTCAGTAAAAGTATGTTAGTTTTAAGGTAAAATGATTTTACTTTGATGAGAAGGTTTGTTAGTGTTAAGCAGAGCTTTCTACTTCTGACAGAAAAGTTGTTATCACAAACAAAAAATGTTACTTCTAAGAAACAATTTGGTATCTTTGACAGAAAACTTGCTAGTTCGAACAGAAAACTTTTTATCATAACGAAAAAATTGTTACTTCTAAGAAAAAAAGTATCTTTGACAGAAAACTCGCTACTTCAAGCAGAAAACATCTTATCGCTGATGAAAAGTGTTATTTCTAAAAGAAATTTGTGTGTGTTAAGTATGGGTATGTTAGTTTTAAGATAAAATATTGTTACTTTGATGAGAAAAACTTGTTAGTGTTAAGCAAAACTTGCTACTTCTGAGAGAAAAGTTGTTATCACAATCAAAAAATTGTTACTTCTAAGAATACAATGGTATATTTGACAGAAAACTTGCTAGTTCGAACAGGAAACGTGTCATCACTAACGAAAAATATTATTTCTAAGAGAAATTTGTGAATGTAAAGTATGAAAATGTTAGTATTAAGATGAAATATTGTTACTTTGAAGAGAAGATTTGTTAGTGTTAATCAAAACTTGCTACTTCTGACAGAAAAGTTGTTATCACAATCAATGAAAAGTTACTTCTAAGAAAAAATTTGGTATCTTTGAAAGAAAACTTGCTAGTTCAATTAGAAAACGTGTTATCACTGATGAAAAATATTATTTTTAAGAGAAATTTGTGTGTATTAAGTATGAGTATTTTAGTTTTAGATAAAATATTGTTACTTTGATGAGACAATTTGTTAGTGTTAAGCAAAACTTCCTACTTCTGACAGAAAAGTTGTTATCATAATCAAAAAATTGTTACTTCGAAGAAAAAATTTGGTATATTTGACAGAAAACTTACTAGTTCGAACAGAAAACGTGTTATCACTGATGAAAAATATTATTTCTAAGAGAAATTAGTGTGTGTTCAGTAGAAGTATGTTAGTTTTAAGGTAAAATGTTGTTACTTTGATGCACACATTTAAAATACACGTGATTTTATTAATAATATTTGATTTTTTAATAAAATTGGGTTTTAGTTTTCGGAAATGAGATCGCTCATGTTTAAAATACATATGATTTTATTAATAATATTTGAAAAGCCATAAAGTAAAGTTGTTTGTGAAAAGAATGAGTACTTCAAGTTGTAAAATTGGTTTAGGGGGGACATTAAGAAAAGAACTTGTTCTGAAAAGATATAAAAAAGCCTTTTGAAAGTATTGCTTGGTGTTGGGGTATTCAAAAAGCCATTTAAAGTAGAGTTGTGGTGAAAAGAATGAGTACTTCAAATTATAAAATTGGTTTTAGGGGGGACATTAAGAAAAGAACTTGTTCTGAAAAGATATAAAAAAAGCCTTTTGAAAGTATTGCTTGGTGTTGGGGTATTCAAAAAAGCCATAAAGTAGAGTTTGTGTGTGTGAGAAGAATGAGTACTTCAAGTTGTAAAATTGGTTTAGGAAGGACATTAAGAAAAGAACTTGTCTGAAAAGATATAAAAAAGCCGTTGAAAGTATTGCTTGGTGTTGGGGTATTCAAAAAGTCGTAAAGTAAAGTTGTGGGTGAAAAAGATGAGTACTCCAACTTGTAAAATTGGTCTAGAAGGATATGACGTAAAGAACTTGTTCTTAAAAGATATAATAAAGCCTTTTGAAAAGTATTGCTTGATGTTGGGGTGTGCAAAAAAGTCGTAAAGAAAAGTTGTGGTGAAAAGGATGAGTACTTCAACGTGTAAAATAGATTGAAGGGGTACATTAAGAAAGGAACTTGTTCTGAAAAGATATAAAAAAGCCTTTGAAAAGTATTGCTTGGTGTTGGGGTATTCAAAAAGTCGTAAAGTAAAGTTGTGGGTGAAAAAGATGAGTACTTCAAGTTGAAAAAATTGGTTTAGGAAGGACATTACGTAAAGAACTTGTTCTGAAAAGATACAATAAAGCCTTTTGAAATGTGGGGACCCTTCTGTGTCTCAAGTGCACAAAAAAAGTATACAAAATGGCTGAAGGGGCTTTTAGGGGCCCGGGGAGTCTTTGGGGGTCCGAGGGTTCTTTGGGAGCCCGGGGGGACTTTTGGGACCCGGTGGGTATTTGGGGGCCCAGGGGGCCATTGGGGGACGCCAAGGGCTCTTTGGGGGCCCGGGGGACCCAGGGGACTTTGTGGGCCCGGGGGCCCTTTGGGGCTCGGGGGGTTGGGGCCCTTTGGGTTGGGGTAGGGGACCGAACAAACACTGTTCAAATGGAACTTGTGTATTATAACGACCACAGAGTTTCACCCCAGATCATCTTCTAAATCATCTTCTAAAATCATCTTCTAAAATGTCTCAAACGGTTTCGCCCAAATAATCCCCTAAAATATCTCAAACGGTTTCGCCCAAATAACCCCCTAAAAGTAATTTCTGCGTGTTCTTTGTTTTGGCATCCCTGCGCTGTCACATTTGAAATTCCTAGGAAACCATTTCCCGCGTTAATCTCTTCATCTCATAGGTGTTCCTAGCTACACTATTATGGCTTCGATAGAATTCCCGAATTTATCACTAAGCCTAAAGATCAGAGAAGGCACATTTAAAAATAGAATATCGATTTATCTCTGTCACTAAAGACCATTTATCCCTCAGACCTAAAGATCAAAGAAGCCGTAATGTTTCTTAATTCCCCTTTCGTGAATCAATAATTCCCCTCGATTATGCAAATCAATTTCTCAGAAATTTAGTTCCCGTTAGACCCGGTCAATACATTCCCCACCGGTTATATAAATCAATTTCTCAGAAATCCACTTCCCCTCTTGTCCTAGTCGATTACGCAATCAATTTCTCAGAAATCCACTTATCCTCTTGTCCTAGTCGATTATGCAACCATTTTCTCGGAAATCCATTTCCCCTCTTGTCCTAGTCGATTATGTAATCAATTTCTCAGAAATCCACTTCCCCTCTTGTCCTAGATCGATACATCTCTTCCCGTTAATGCGCATGTGCAAACTTCCCCCCGGAGTCATTACATCTAGAAACAAAAAATAAATCCACCTTGAAAAAGAGGGCATTGACCCCATTAGACTCGATCGATAATCCTTGAATAAATTATGTCCCGTCAGCGTTAGACTCAATTATAGATGGCAGCACATGTGTAGCCCCAGGAGTCGAAAGGGCTTCCCTACTACTATAATAATTAGGGACGTGGCTCAACAGTAACCGATACTCTAAAAAGCGAAATTTTGATGTTAATACACATATAAAAAGAGTCGACTTCTGCAAATTCCAAATGTACAAGATTCATTAAGTTTAGTGACATACATCATAGGCTACGAACCTGAAAAAAATGTGCCTAATTCTTGAAAAAAGGGAGGATCCCCCAAAAGGTAAAAAATGTTGGTGAAAATCTCAAAAACAGATTCACCATATCAGAGAACCGTACTGTAGAGGTTTCAAGCTCCTATTGGCAAAAATGTTGAAATCTGAATCTTTTGCCAGAGGACTGACCCCTGATGCGTGTTTATTTGTCGTTTTTTTCCCAGGGGTGATCGTATAAAACCTTCCTTACTACTACTAACAACTCACCACAGCACCAAGCCACCTGAGGCCAACAGAGCTACGCACGCTCCTCTACCATCCCAATCTATTCAAAGCCTCCCTCTTTACACCCTTCCAGGAAGTTTCCATTTCCTTTAAGTCTTTCTTTATGACGTCCTCCCACCCCCGACGAGGACGACCTACATCCCGTTTAGCCCTATACAGTTGGCCGAAAAGGACAATCTTCGGCAATCTGTCATCCTTCATCCGCCCAACGTGCCCAAGCCATATCAACCTTTCTGTCATTATAGCCCTAGAAAGTGGGATTGACCACATTTTTCGTGGAGCCTACTGTTTGAAATACGGTCAGTCAGCCGGGTACCAAGAACAATCCGTAGGCAATTTTACTGGAAATCATCTAGCAAATCTTCATCAGCATTTCGGAGCGCACATGCTTCAGAGCCATATTTGACCACTGTCATCACTGTAGCTTCGAATATTCTAATCTTGGTTTGCCGACTTATTATCCTTCCAAATTTTTTTTAACTGTGAAAAACACCCTGAGACTTGGCTATTCTACTTTTAACGTCTTCACTCCTCCCACTGTCTTTACTAATAATACGACCAAGGTAAGTGAAGCTGCCAGTCGTATCAATCTTTTCGTTACCCAACGTCACCTTTCCATATTTACTTATTCCTAGCCTTAGTGATTTAGTCTTCCTAACATTAATTTTCAAACCTAATCTAGCACCCTGGACTCGCAAAACGTTTTAAAAGTTCATTCATTTTGCTCACACTTTCACCTAGGACGCTTAAATCGTCAGCATTATCTAAGTCCAGGAGACTTTTTCCTCCCCCATTGATTCCGTGGTCTGCCATTGCCTTTCCTGTGCAAAGTCCATGATGAAAATGATCCGTATAAAGAGGGATAGAACACAACCCTGCTTAACTCCTGATTTAATACAAAACCAGCTGCTAACTTCAGTTCCCACCTTAACCGCGGCAGTGTTTTTCTCGAACATAGGACTAATCACTTTAATGTATGTTTCTGGTATACCATATAATGATAAGAACTTTGCTAAAGCTCTTCTATTAACAGAATCGAACGCTCGAGCATAATCTATAAAACTGAGGACCAAAGGTGTTTGACAAACTCAGGCACTTCTTTTATCAAACAGTTCGTGGTAACGAACTGTAAGTAAGGAGCGACCCGGCTCAATGGTAACCAAAACTCTAGAAAACAAATTTTTGATATCAATAGATACATCAAAAGAATCCAATTTTAATGCTGATTTCAAATATATAAGTTTCATCAAGTTTAATTCTACCCATCAAAAGTTACGCGCCTGAGAATATTTGGCTGATTTTCCAAAAAAGGAGGAAAGACCCCTAAAAGTAATAGAACCTTAATGAAAATCACACCATCATATTCCGCGTATCACAGAACCCTACTGTAGAGGTTTCAAGCTCCTATCTACAAAAATTTGGAATTTTGCATTTTTTGCCAGAAGAAAGATCACGGATTCGTGTTTATTTTTTTTTTTCCCAGGGGTGATCGTATCGACCCAGTGGTCCTAGAATATCGTGAGAGGGCTCATTCGAAAAGAAATTAAAAGTTCTAGTGCCCTTTTTAAGTGATAAAAATAGAGGGCAAATAGGCCCCCTCCCACGCTCATTTTTTCCCAAAGTCACCAGACCAAAATTTTGAGATAGCCATTTTGTTCAGCTTGGTCAAAAATATGATAACTATGTCTTTTAGGATGACTTAATCTCCCGAGGTCCCCGGGGGGAGGCTTAAGGTTATGAATTTTACCCAATTTTAACATATAGTATTGGTTATTGGGAAGTATACAGACGTTTTCAGGGGGGATCTTTTCTGGTAGTGGGGGGGATGGGTCGGGGGTTTATGTGGGAGGATCTTTCCATCAAGGAATTTTTTCTGGGGGAAGGGACATTGCTATGAAGGGGGCGCCGGATTTACCAGCATTCTTTAAAAAAAAAGATCAAAAATTAAATATAAATAAAACATGTTTTTCAACTGAAAGTAAGGAGCAATATCAAAACTTTAAACGAACAGAAAATAT
The DNA here is from genome assembly GCA_027921565.1 of Artemia sinica. Classification (NCBI taxonomy): domain Eukaryota; kingdom Metazoa; phylum Arthropoda; class Branchiopoda; order Anostraca; family Artemiidae; genus Artemia; species Artemia sinica. The sequence continues at coordinate 1,966,783 of CM051259.1, read as the reverse complement.
TATGTATATGATTGGGTTAACCCCCTAGTCAATACCTCGCTCTTTAAGCCAAAGATTTTTTATACTTTCTTAAGAGCAATTTATTCTGATTAACGGCCTTTGTGATTAAGGGTTCATTTTAAAGAATTGGAACAAAATTCGAAATTTAGCTTAAAGAGCAAGGTATTGACTAGGGGGCGAACCCCCTAATATACGTATTAAAAATATATGAATATAGAAGTTCGTTACGTAAGTTGATTCGTAAGCTACGTATATTTATTACAAATTAAAACGTTCGTAAATTAAATTTAAACAAGTTTTGAAAAAAGCCATTTAGCCAAATAAAAGTAAAATTAATGTGCAAATTTTGTTTTAATTATTCATATACGGTGAGCCAAAATCAAAACCTGCATTAATTCAGAAACGTTCAAAAATTAAATAAAAAAAAAACAAGTTTTTTTTTTAACTGAAAGTAAGGAACGACGTTAAAACTTAAAACCAACAGAAATTATTCCGTTTATGAAAGGGGCTGTCGCCTTCTCAACGCCTCGCTCTTTACGCTAAAGTTTGACTTTCTCACAACTCTATTTTTTTAAACAATAAGAAACTTTAGCGTAAAGAGCGAGGCGTTGAGAAGGGGACATCCCCTTTCATATATGGAATAATTTCTGTTCGTTTTAAGTTTTAACGTCGTTTCTTACTTTCAGTTAAAAAAAAACTTATTTTTTTATTTAATTAACCTAAGAGGGAAAATCTATTTCTAAAATTGGTACCTTTTCTAAAACTGCAATCTTCTTCTGTTAAAAACTTTTGCCTACAGCATCTCTCAGTCTAAACAGTATCATATTACTAAGTAATTTGCTACCTAGAAAGACCAGACTAATGCCTCGATAACTACCACACTCAATCTTATCACCTCTCTTAAACTGTGGTTTAATTAAAGTTTTCCTAAAATCGTTAGGTACTTCCTCTTTTTCAAATTTCATGTTCATAATCTTCGGTAACTTATTTCTAACCTCAAAGCCACTGTATTTAAGAAACTCATTTATCACACTATCGGGTCCTGGAGCCATATTATTTTTTAATCTTTTTCGTACAGTCGCTAATTCTTCCTCACAAAAAATTCTTCCTTCACATCCACGGTATCACAAACTTTTTCATTTTCCTCTATATCTTTTCCTGCAACTGTATCTTGGTTTAGCACATTCTCAAAATGTTCTGCCCATTTCTATTTAACTCTTTCCTTATCACTAATGTGTGGACCCGTTCCTATCTTTAACTGAGAAAAGACCGGATTGACTACTCCCTCTCAATTTACTAACATGCCAGTACAATATTTTACTACTTCACTTCACACCTACTTAGTTCATACTTTAATGCTTTCTCCACTCTCTTTACATCCCTTTTGTTTTCATACGATCTATCACTCATATAATATCTATCACTCATATATCGCTCAGGTAATTCTTGTAAAAGCCCCTTCTCCTTTCTATTAAACATAAAGCTTTTTTACTAATATTCTTAGTTGCAGTACCAAGTTTCTTCCCTAAGACACCATCAGCAACTTCACAAATTGTTTTTTTGAAATTATTTTAACCATCTTCCTCATTGTCAAATTTTAAACTCTCAAGTTTAGAATTCAACTGTTCCAGGAAAGTTTCTCTCAAACTCTCATCCTGGAGTTTACCAACATCATAACTTACCGGGAAGTTGTTACCCTTCCGAAATTTCAGCTTTAAATTAACCCTAGCTACTACTAGATGGTGATCTTTACTCTTAACATCAATAACAGCACTCGTATATACCCTAGTATGTTGTATTGATCCTACCAGTCTTCGGTTTACTATAACATAATCAATAAGGTTTGCTGTCTTACTATCACGTGAATACCATGTTAACTTATGGGCCATTTTATGACCAAACACCGTATTGGTTATAACTAGATTGTTATACCTACAAAATTACAAAAGTCTGTAGCCATTACTATTTTCTTTTCCTACGCCAAATTTACCTAGGCTAGGATACCATCTATCCCTATTTCTACAGACCTGTGTGTTAAGACCAACTAGTAGAAACATCACATTTCTATCTGGGATCCTGTCTATTTGTTCCTGTAACAGTAAGTGAAATTCATCTGAGTCACTAGTACTCCGTCAGTCGCTTCTACAGGGGCATATACTACTATAACTGATACCCTGAAATTTTTAGTCACAAAATGAGCAATTAGTATTCTAATATTAATACCTTGCCAGCCTAAACAAGGCATAGCAGCTTCTTATTCATCATGAGCCCTACTCCCTGTCTATTTACCCCATCCTTCCTGCCTGAGTAAACAAATTCTATATCACCTAATTTCATGCTTCCTACCCCTGGGATGAGTTTCTGAAACAACTAATAAGTCCAATTCGAATCGTCTGAATTCGTCAGTCAATATGTCGATACGACATTCATTTTTTAACGTCTTGACATTCCAAGTTCAGTTTCCATGTTCTTTAAATCATTGAAATTATTTTGGCCTCAGGAAAAGCAATGATCCCGGATACCAGTGCAGGACGGGGATCAACATGTCTTCTCAAGTCTACACCGAAGCACTTAAGCCGGCTCATAACCGGATAGCAAGAAGTCCCTGGCACCTCCAGTGTGAACGGAGGCTTTGTGCAATCTTGGCCCATCTTAGTCACAACATGGTTTAGAACTTTTCGATGCTCTTCTGTCAACAAGAGTCGAAATCCTGCACAGGCAGTCTCAAGCCTATTACCTCCGACTCATTACATATTCATGTCTACAAATATTATGCTACTATGAGGAGGCAACCCACAGTAGATAAATTAGCTAGGAAGGGTTTTTCAGCCGAAAACGTCCGTCAAAACAGACCAAGCCTAGAAGAACTATCCATTAATCAAAATCCCGTGCGAATGCTGTGTCGTTTACCAGGCTATAATTTCCTCGAGGGGCGCCACTCCTTAAGTGGGAATTGAGTTGGCCACAGGGTCACCAGTCTTGCAGGTCCCCGAAAGGGTCGAGGCAGCCGTTTACAGAGGTCGTTGTCCATAGATCTATATCTTACGCCCTGGTGCAAATGTCCCCCGGGACAACTGGTCGTTAGTTGTGAAATTTATCCACTGTTTAAATACAGTATTTGCTATAGAAAATTGTACCGATGCTTTTCAGTAAAGAAGAGTTTTTCTGGGGATGAATTTTCAAGGAGGAGAATTTCTCATTGGGATGGAAGTTTCGGGGGTAAACTATCAAGGAATAATTTTTACACGGGGAGAATTTGCCAGAATTCGGGCCCTGAATTAGTTGTATTTGTCTTACTTTCTCGTTGGCGACCCTATTTTATATGTGGGGATTCTTTGGGGGAGCTGTCCGGAGGATATTTTCAGCGGAGTTGGAATTCTCTGGGTGGTTTTTACGTGGGGGATTTGCCACGGGAGAAATTGTCCATGGGGGAAATATCACAAGGAGAAATTCTACATGGGAAAATTTTCTGCAGGAAAAACTTTGACATGGGGGGGGGGGAGATGATTTCCGGGAAATATTTCCACAAAAGGGGATTCCCATATGACTCTAAAAAGGATCAGAAATTAAAAAAAGAGTTTCTTCAAACTAAAGTATTTCTTCAGCACTAAGCAGTGTTTTTCCGGCGGAATCGTAAGCAAGAAGTTTTTGACGCATTTTCTACGGAATACCTTAAATTAGGTGCTTTTTTCAGACCACACTGCCTTTCTATAACGAACAAGTAAACTTTAAAATGGGGATAAGTCCATTTATTTAGACAATGAAAACAGGTACAAAAGTCTAGATATTTCGATCACATATGCAGCAATCGTCATCAGCAGAAATACTAAAGTGTTAAAAAAAAAAACCACATATTTATGCAAAACACAATAATTAACTTCCGGGATATTCATTATATTTTTCTGAGAGAGTTCAAAATCGGGGTTCATTGAAAGTCATGAGATGCAAATTTTCTTCTTTAACCTTGCCTAAATGTAAAATGAATTTCTAATGATGGTGGCAAAGTCTTCTGTGTCTTCTAATTGCAAAAGAAATGTTGAGTCTATAGTTGTATACTTGCTTGGTCTCATTTGAAATGATTTAGATTTAGATTAGAAATATAAGATTTAGTTCATATGCTTTCCATGTTCATGGCAAACTTTGAGGGTTTTCTTTATCTTTTAACGCAAAGTGTTTTAATTTTGTGGAAATGCAGAAATCATTTCTAAGGAAACCGATTAAATTTTACTTGAAGTCAGACTGCTTGCAAGTATGAGATTATTTAATTAAACGGGCGTACACTTCTACCGAAAAGAATAACTACCGCCATCCCTTTTTAAATATTTTTGGCGAGGGCGATAGCTCTGAGAAAATCAACAGCCTTTTTTCCACCTCATTCATTAATATTTTTAAAATTAATTGTACACATTTAAGCTAAGCTAATCGACTAAAATTTCAAACGTTTAAAGCAATTATGTTGTTTCCAGAGGAGGTTACTAGTTTGACCCCTCTTCCCTCCCCCTAAAAGAATCGACTTGTAAAAAAATAAAATATATAAAAGTAAAAAAACACGCCTATAAACAAATTTTTGATGCGTTTTTTGTCAGCTTGTTTTTCTTCAGTTTGACTCTTAGTAGAATTTCCAAAATTAAAAGAAAATACTCCGAATAAGAAACTTAAAATCTCAATACAAGAAGTACAACCACAAAGCGCACAGAAGCTAAGTGAAAGCCTTGCAAGTAAAGCCATTTTAGATGTGAAAAGTAGAATCTTGTGGTGAAGCAGTAATCTATACTTTTACTTTCTTCAGTAGACATGAGAAGAGCACCGGCAAAGAAAAGAAATAAAAAGGTTCAACTTACATAACACAATATTGTGTCGGCTGTTGTGTCAACCCAATTAATTAAGTATATAAAGAACGAATACGTGATTCAAACCTTAAGCTATCGATTCAAACATATTTTATCTCTTTTCACCATCTTTTTGCACTAAATCTAGGGAAGCGAGTCTTTTAAAAAGAAAATTATTTAATGCTCTTTTATTCACTTCAGCTCGTCCAAATTTTTTGCAAAAAAAATGTCCATCAAATCTGGCTTGGGGAGTTTAGTCAAAATCAATCAATCAATCAATCAATCAATCAATCAAAAACATAATAATTTTCATGAACGCAGGCAGATCAGGGAATTCGGGCACCCTAGCACCATCCTTGAGGATGGACACCACTGTATATTCATTTGTACAGCACAATCATTCCCTATCTCAACCATTACACAAAGCCGGACCAAGATGCAAGTGCTCGGGAGAACGGAGAAACATAAGCGACATTAGATTTTCACGGGTAGACAAGTCAGATCTCTCTTGAACGTGAAACTTGGCTTCACGGCTTCACCTTTGTATTAATAAATTTTAAAGAATCTAATTTTAAATTATTTTATTCCAATACATGTATAAAAATTGGTAATTAGTAGTGCAATGTTATTATTAGATGTTTTTAGAAATTACGAGTAGGTTTCAAAGTCTCGAGTTTGTTTCAAAGACATTTTAAGGAAGTTTCTGCCAAAATACGTGCTCCAGGGTAATATACACTGAATATTTCATGGACGAGGATATGGGCGGTGCTTTTATACGCTCCAAAGACTGTAGTAGCCAAATATTACTGAGTCGTGATTATACTGTATGTAATTTATATGCAGTGATGAACACTGAGTCCCAGAACTGCAGAACTACCATTTTTCCTACACCAAGCTCTTTTCCAACAGTGGTTGCCGCCTCTATCCGCTTTTTAGGACCTCAACATCCATTCTTCTGAAGCAGTCTTTGAAAATGAGGAAAAGAGAGATTATAGGAAAAACGGAACCGGATAAAGCAGTTTGTGGCGATGACTAGTCAGGTGTCCGCAGCGTTGGGTTTTCATTGTTCACTCTTCACTTTATTTCACATCATAACTTTATATAAAACGCAAGGCTTCTCGCTATTAGCTGCCTTTCCTCAAGTTTCCGACTTTTTATCTGATCAGTTGCGAAGAGGCCAAAATGGATCTCTGTTTCCATTGTTTTTAACTTTCTCGGGATTGATACGCGGAGGAAATTTTTTGTTGAGGAAGGGAATTTTCCATGGACAGGAAACCGGATTTCCTGGCATTATTTGAAAAACGATCAGAGATTAAATAAAAAACAAGTTTTTTCAACTGAAAGTAAGGATCAACATTAAAACTTGAAACGAACAGAAATTTTTAAGCATATGAAGGCGGTGTACCTTCTTTAGTACCTCGCTCTTTGCGTTAATTTTTTTAGAACTTTTAAAAAAGCTTATTATTCTAATTAAACGGAAGAATAAATAATTGGAACAAAAATTCAAACTTTAGCATAAAGAGCAAGATATTGAGGTGGGGGCAGCCCTCTCATATACGTAATAATTACTGTTCGTCTGAAGTTTTAATGTTGCTCCTTAATTTGGTTTAAAAACTTTTTTTTTAATTTAATAGCATTAAAAGGTCCTACATCCACAGAAAGTATTCAAAAAAGATCACTTTGATCAACAAGTATTAAAAGTAGTACTTTCGTACTTGTCTTGGCAACCCTGCTACTGACAAAGGAAACGAATTAATTCATTCATTGCAATCTTTACTTGATTATTGAGGTTCTGAGATGTGCGTCATCTGAATTTGATATGGATTTTATATAAGGCATTGCATGGAATAAAATTTGTATATTTTGCTGAATGAAGGATAAATAATAGAGTATTCATAAAAAAAAAATAAGGCACTGGTGCATTATATCTAGCCCAGCGCTATAGACTGTACAAGGAAATCAGACAGGAAACCAGACAAACGGGTAGTTGCTAGATAAATTGAAGGCAAAGTGTCGTTTCTCATTGAGTTTACAATATTTGAAATGTTGTTTGTTGGGGTTTAGGGGGGGGGGAGAGATACCTAGGTTAAGCAAGGTTACGTATTTAATATATGCTATGCTTTACCACCCCACCCCCCTAATGTGCAAATATATAGCCCAAATTTGTTTCTAAACTATTATATATTCATCCTATTTTATTTTATTTCATCAGCATTAACCAAACTTGACTTCTTTGTGTATAGCGGTGGGTTAGATATAATGCACAAGTATCAAAAATATTTTTGCTTAAAGTGGTCGCAGGGGGGCAAACGAGAATCTGGGACACATATGAAGATGAGGTACGAAGGAAGTGGATGAGGTCTGAAGGGCGATCTGGCCCCAGGTTTGACGGGAAATAGATTTAACTGCACGTCAAACTAATTTAGCGACAAAGAAGCGACGTTGACGAAATCAAGAAATAGAAAAACGCATGAGAAATATATTATTTTGGCTGTATATTTGCAAATTAGGGGCTGGGGGGGGGAGGGTTAAAGTAAAGTGAAGGGCTTTTAGGAATGATATAAGTACGCCTTTTAGGATTTTTAAAGCTATTTTCAGAATTTTATAGTTTTTCCTTGTCAAAAGCCGCAACTGTACGCTGATAATAGTTTGTAAGTTACCCCAGATGAAATGACTTGTATAAGTCTGAAAGGTTATGCTTAACGTAACTTAGTTTCACCACTTAGTACAAAAAATTACGTACGTAGTGTGAAAGCCGTTTATTTTTTCTGTCAATCAATTCATTGCATTTGCATGTGATATAGCCACAAAGTTAGGAGCGCTCAGACTGGTTTATCAATACTTGTACCGTAACATATTTATCGCCCATCCAGTCTATAATGGTAGAAGATAAGTTGGTTTTTGTAAAATCTTTCAAAGTCTCAGGAACTACAGTAGTTGACATATTGTTCAGGTAATTTCAAAACAATCAAATTACATGAAGTGGAATCTATTTATATTCTTTCAAGTGCATGTTCTACTTTTTCTCAGCTCCTTAGGTGATCTCCCTGAGCTCCTTAATACCTTTGATCGGACTAAGAATCATGTTTATAATATAAATCATACTAAAATTCATTTTACCCCATCCTGTGAGGTCAGACATCAATCGTATAACAGCAGATCGTATGGAATGGAATATGATGCATGAATCTGCTCGAAATGAATCTCGCTCGAATGAATGCATGAATCTGCTCGAAGGTGTCACTCATTTGGCTCCTTAAAAAAACATAGTAAAAATTGTTGATTTCTCTATCATTTTTTTTTGTCTAGGATTGGATTTATTGAAGTCTCTTTGTTTCTATTTATTCATATTTTTTTGGCTGATAGACCTTATAATCCTCTGTTTTTTTTTTCTTCTTTCCGAGTTAGTGTTTAATAACTCACTTGTCCTTTGATTTATCAATGAAAATTTTTACCATTTAATGTATTTTCATCCCATTTCAACCACAAATGTATTTTCATCACAAATAGAAAGGCAATATGATCCAAAAAAATTATATATTGTTCCCAGATATAAAATCTTTAATTCAACATCTAGAATCAAAGCGTACAACACACAACATTAACATTTTTATTAAACGTTGCGAGCTAATCGGAGAGTAAAAATTGCCGGTGTAACGTTTTACACCCAAATGTTACACCGTTTACGCCCGTTGCCCCCATCGGGTGCAACATTTATACCCGTTACACCCATCGGGTGCAACATTTACACCCGTTACACCCATCGGGTGTAACAAATCAATACAAAAAATTGTTTTTCATGCTTTGTGTCTTTTTTTAAACCCCCATACCCCTTTCTGTATGCCCTGTAGGTTTGAGCAAATTTGAGAAAATTAAACTTGCTGACACAATCTCAGGTGTCAAATATTGATGCAAACACGCTTGAAAATACTTATCTACCTCATAGAATCCGAGTAAATTTCTAGTCAATCCGTTATGAAACAAATTTTAGGCTTTTTCCCGGGCCTCAAAATCGATACAGCTAAAACTAGTTCCAAATTTTTGAGGGTATAAATTATGTTTGCTTCATTTATGTAAAATTCCGTTTCAAGTGCTGTGGATTATTTTTTTTGAGTAGTTTAGAATAAAAAATTAAGAATAATTTAAGTTTTGCATCGTTAATTAAGTTCGAATTCCCACAGACTTGAACTCATGAATCTTCAAAAAATTTCAAGAACACCCGAATGGTAGGCTATAGAACATCAGACGTAGAAAAAATATTACACCTAATTTGCGACAGCAAGGTTATTCTGGCGCAATTTCCTCGCGATCCGGATATATCTTTTTTTGGTTTTAGAAATTTGCGTTCGGGAAAATCTTTTGGCCCGCTTTCGGTCCCGATTTAACCCAGCACAAATTTTTAGTAAGTTCACCTTAGCTAAGAGACTTACGGCTAGGTTTCAAACCGAATGACGACACCAAATAATTGGGGCTCGTATTACCCCCCCACCCCCCTCCAGAAAAGGACAATGTCTTTTAGCCAAGCAACGATACATGAAGGTTTCATCCAACCAGCAAAAACTTTTGTGAACTTTTTTGGGGCCCGATTCTCGCAGGGTGGCTTTCACCCTATACTAAAATATTTCTTGCACTTAGGCAGGAGACGTACAGTTTAGATTTTAGTCTGTCCTGAAAAAAAGAGTTTGTTTTTCATTTTTGGGCCAAATTTGCCGGTGAACCAGTATTCTACGCATTTTTGTTTGGGAAACTATTAGCCCATTAGCCCAGAATAGCCCAGAAAAGGGCTTCCATTAGCCCAGAATATTCTAATGAGTTTCAAAAAGTTTTCAGCCCGGTTAATGGGGTCCATACTCTCAATCTATATTTTTTGTACATTAGGGACCCATTGGCCCAGAAGCTTACAGATACAAGTTTCTGGCTGTTCGAAAAAAAATTAGATTTTTTAGCCCTTGTTCGGGGAAGCTACTATTTTTTTCTTGTGAATTGGGATCCTCTGGGTCTAAGTACTTAATGATATAATTTTTAGGCTGATCATAACATAAACAAAAATGGTCCTTTTCAATCCCCATTTTTAGGGATTTTGCCTACAAGATTTATTTTTATTGTAGGGTTCCGTTAGCCTAGAGACTTGCAGCTGTATTTCTAATTCATTAAGTATAACAAGGTTCTTAGACCATTAACAACCCCCGTGTCCCCAAATTAAAGTCTGAATAGAAAATCACAGTTTTAAGTCGTTTAGAAAAAAAAAGGTTTAGTGACGCATTTTAGGGCCAAAATTTCGTTTCACGCAAAATAGTATATGTTTTCCTTTTATTTTGTGAATTGGGGTCCCCTTAATACCCCTTAATCAGATGATTTTCAGTTATAATATTGCAGCCACCCCTAAGAAAACAGTTTTTGAGGGCCCCTGCCTCTCACCTTGTCGATTCGGATTCCCATGACCCAAGGACTTTGGGATACAGCTTTCAAGCCAATCGCTGAAAGAACTGTCTGGTTTTAAGGCCCTATTTTGGGAGCCCGTGTCCCCAAATTAAAATTGCGTTGGTGAATTACGGCCTCCTTATCCACAGGACTTATGGTCTTAAGTTTCAAGCCGTCAGAAAAATTTCCTTGGCTCTGTTTTGGGATGAGCTAATACTTTTTTCCATTTTTTCTATCTGCCTATGAGCTGGAAAAGCGTGTTGGCCCTTATGTGAGCCCCATTTTAGGGAGAAGGACCGTGCCCGCACATAATTTCCTTTATTTTTTTTGGTCCGAGGACTTATGGCTGTAAGTTTCAAACTGACCAGGGACCAACAGTTTTTTGATCCATTTGCAGGTCCACTAGCACTTTTTCCTCTACAAAAAAAAAAACGCGTAATTTTCTTGGGTTGGAGAACGATCTCTAAAAGTTTTGAGCCAATCAGATACCAAAAATCCAGCTTGACTCCATCCCTTTTCCACTAGAAGACCTAGTTGTTAGCAATTGTAAATTTGTATCATTTACAGTCGTGGCCCCAGGGCTGTCGGGTGAGATCACCCTAAAGTATTTTACTGGATCTTTAATTAATCTGAGGAAAAATCATACATCAAGAACAAAAAAAAAAGAAAAAAGAAGCAAGCTAGCACACTTAACAAATATTTACATAAAACGACGTAAATTATGGTGCGCAGTAAGACCTGCAGATTCCGACAGCTTTTCCGCAAACACAGTCACTTTTTCCCGTAAATCAGGGAGGCCAAATCGCGATATTAGATGTCAGTTTCGGAACCACGGAGGGAAGCACAGAAGGTACCGAGAAAATTGAAAATAATAAGTCCGCCGAGATTTGAGATCTTTAGGCTTCAGAATTGGAAGAAAACCAGATAAAAAAAGAGATTAGAATGATCACAAAATGAAGAATATAATATCCCAAGCACTTTTCTATTGTACCTCCCTCTATTTGCAACAATTTTTGAACATCCAATCTGAATTTTTTTTTTCTTAGTATTAGAAACTGTCAGAGCCCGAAGTTTTCTGAGATTATTGGTAATATGAAGACCAAGCCACCGAAAAGGAGAGACACAGGGAATAGAGGGAAAACCACAGTTAAGAGGGAGACTCACACTCGAATTAAATGAAATATATTCGCACTTATCAACTTTCAGCATAAGCCCAATCCGTTTGAACTGATTTGAGATCCAGCTGACAGAATGTGAGAGCCCAGCCCTAGAACGACTGACAAGAAGAACATTGTCCGCATAAGCGAGATACGAGATATCAATTCCATCAGAAATTAAAGTCGAAGGCAACGATGAAAGGATAGGAGCATTACATAACTTAAAAATAGTTGGAAAAAGCACGCCACCTTGACGGACCCCACGCCGAAGAAGCACCTTTGAAACAGAAACTACTCCATCACCTTTCACCCAAATAAAAGAGTTCGAATACTAGTACCGTAACAAAACCACAATATAAAGGTTAATATTAGTAGAAAAAAGTGAATAGAGTGCATTAAGTGGACTATACCGTCGAATGTAAATGTTATTATAGAAATATCCACCCTAACCACTTCAAAAAGTGTTAGAGTTGCTAACCCCCAGTCTTTTCCAATCCAAGAAAAGGAGAAATCCCCAATTTCTGTTAAAACCAATATTAAAACAAGACTTATTGATGCTAATGTCGCTCCTGATAATATCATCAAAAATCAAAATTAACAGAAGACAAGGTCAACGACAAAATTATAGATACGAATCCAGTGATTTCCGGTTCAACTAAGATAAAAAGACAAGTTTGTGTGTTTAAAGGATTAAACTGTCTTGGTTTTAATCCCCTCTCAGGCACAAGTGTTCAAGGTCAAGTTCATTCTGAAATTGACCCTAATTATGCATGTAAAACTAGGTGTGAGTTCAATACTAGTGATGAACTATCCAGGAAACAAGTTAATGCTAATAAAGGTATATGCAAATATGCCTGGAGAGGGATTTGCAAGAAGGAAGAGTCGTGTAAATACCTTCATTTGTGCAAGAATTATTATTTGAAGAATGAATGTAGTGTCCCTGGGTGCAAACTCTTGCATTCCAGGGTTTGTGAAAGTTTTAGAAGTGGGCTTTGCTTCGGTGAATGCAGTCAATTCCACTTGAAATATGGATACAAATATTTTAAAAAGCCCTTACATAGTGCCGAAAAAAAAATTTAAACCCACAGTCAGCACCCCCTCCAATTCCTTCTCTCCTCTGTTTGGACCTGTCAAAAAACGATTTACATCAAACCTTCCCACCATTACATCAAAGGTCAGTGAGATACTACAAGCAGTTCAGCTCACCGAAAACAAATTCTCCCCCCTCCAACAGCGCCAAGAAAACTCTGTCAAAAAAAACGAGTGTCCATTGAAGCACCACCACCAGCTCATTCCGGGGAATTTAAGACCCCCACCGTATTCTATCACCACAAAGAAGACCCTACTTCCATCCATTCGGGTTATGGAAGCATCGAATTACGTGACTCTAGTGTAAACCAGTGTTTTAGTTCTAACTTATGTCCCCCCAAATCCCTACTTAATAATATCCCCATAATTTGTCCGCTGTCCTCCTTTTCTCTCAAGCCGGGTCCAGCCCCGCCTTTTAATCCTGCTTCTCAAACGAGTCCCAGCCTTCATCCCGAAAAAGATGCCTCTCCTCTCCCAGATCCACGGTCCTCCACTGCCTCCTACAATTAACAAACAAAAAAAATGCCCTCTTTAGTAACCGTTTTACTTTCCCAAAGTTGCTTGTTACGAACGCCGAAAGCTGAATATCAACAAATTGATCGAGCCAGAGGCCCTCTGTCAAGTACACAATATTGATGTAATTGCCGTAACTGAGGTCCAAGCACAGAACCCTGATTTATTGAAAATTAATAACTACTCCCATTTCATAAAACTTCGTCCCCATGATCACCCCCTAGGTAAAAAGGGAGGTGGAATACTATTATTTGTAAATAATTATCTGTTTCCTAAATTAATTCATACTCCCAACCTTTGAGATTACGATGAAATCATTTGGGTAAGTGTAAGACCCAAAGTTTTACCACGCCCCTTTAATTTGATTGTGTTTTGCTGCTTCTATTATTCCCCAAATCAAAACGCTGCACAAAGACATCGATTCTACCAACAACTGCATAGTAGTGCCGACTTTGTCCTATGCAAATTCCCGAACGCCGGTATTTCCTTAGTAGGTGATGCTAATGATCTAAAGTTAAATCCCCTTTGTAGTTCCCTAGACTTAAAACAAATAGTAAAAATACCAACAACAAAAGGAAATTCAACCCTTGATTTGATTTGCACCAACATGCAGGCTTTCTATACCCCTCCTGTCCCCTTGCCCCGTTAGGAGGAAGTTACCATTTTTGTTTATTAACGAAGCCTCTCAATAGCTTTAATCATATTTTTTCTGTTACTGAGTTCTCTTATCGCCCAATTTCCAATGATGGCCTTTACACATTTGGATCTTGGATTACCAATGAAAACTGGCTGGCCCTCAAAGGAAAAAATGACATTAATTTTAAAGTCACCGAATTCCAAAATCTGATTAAAACAAAATACATAAATTCCTTCCCTAAGAAAAAAGTAAAAACATGTTCTAATGACAAACCATACATTACTAGCCAATCGAAAAAAACTAATTAGAATTAAATTGAATCTACTAAAGAGTGGTAAAACATCCGAAGCGAACTCACTGCGTAAACATATAATAAAAAGAAATACGTAAATCTGCTTCTTCATATTACAAATGCAAAGTCCAGGATTTATTTTCTACAAAGCCAAAACAATGGTATAATAGAATAAAGAAAATTTGTGGGAAAACACATAATAATATAGACTTCCATTTCCAAGAAGACCCTTCAGTTACAGCCAATGATCTGAACAGGTTTCTTTCTTCCATAGTTCAGAACCTCCCTCCCCCCCTTTCTTTTGACACTCCTTATGATTTGTGCTCTCTCAGTTTTCCCGTTATTTCGCCCTCGGATGTGGAGGCAAAAATTAAGAACATTAAAAAGTGTAGTATATGTCCATTAGACATTCCAATTGTACTAACTTAAGCCTTTGCCGACAATCTCTCAGAGCCTTTGTCCTTACTTTTTAATGAAATTACCTCTACTGGTAAATTTCCAAATTGTTGGAAGTTAGGTTTTATTACTCCCGTAAAAAAGAAAGGTAATAATCAAGATTTTAATGGTGTCCGTCCCATTACTCTTACTCCAGTTTTTTCGAAGTTATATGAAAGCTTTTTAGCTGAGTGGTTGAAAGTAAAAATAATCCCAAATGTTGACCAAAGACAATTCGGAAACCTACGCTCTACATCTACTACCCACTATCTTGTTCACCTTATGGACACAATATGCAACACACTCGAAAAACCCAATACCTGGCTCAATGTTATCGCTGTTGACTTGCAAAAAAGCTTTTGATTCAATCAACCACAATATACTATTAGAAAAGCTATCTAATGACTTTCAAGTTGACCCTTATTTAATTAGAATAATTGCGTCTTTCCTCTCTAACAGAACGCAAGTCGTGAAATACCTGAATGTATATTCTGATCCCCTCCCAATTTATAATGGTGTGCCCCAAGGAACCCTCTTAGGTCCAATTTTATTTCTTACAATGATAAACAACCTTGGTGTTTATTTCCCGGATAGATGGAAATTCGTTGATGATCTAACTGTCTTAGAGACATGTTCCAAAAATTCCAAAAGCAACCCAATGTACATCTTGGAATCGATATCAGCCGAAGCTCTTACTGATGATATGAAAGTCAACCCTTTAAAGTCAACTGTTCTTACTATTAATTTCCTTAAAACTCCTCCTTCTTTCTCCTGTCCAATCCCCCTGAAATGTCCATTACCACTATGAAATTACTGGGCGTTACCATCTCTAGCGACTTAAAATGGGATTGTCATATTAATGACATCTTAAAACGTGCAAATGCCGCATTTTCCCTCCTTAAACTCCTTAAAAAATTTAAATGCCGTAAATCGCACTGTTTAAGGATTTTCCTATCATTTGTACGCCCAACCCTTGAGTACGCCTGTCCTGTTTGGCATCCTGGCATTTCCATTGAATTGTCGGACAGAATAGAAGCAGTACAAAAAAGGTGCCAAGAATTATCTTCAATGAGGGTAAAGTACCTTATATTTCCCTTCTTAGGAGAGCTAACCTTGTCACCCTTAAGGAAAGGAGAGCAAAAAATACCTTGCGTTTTACTGACAATGCCCTTCATAACCCTCGAACAACTCCCCTTTTCCCGGTCAATATTCACCCCTTCGACCCCGCCTCCCGTGTTCTGTGTCAACAAAAATCCCCCATCTCGCCCCAATAAGAGTTTGCACTGAAAGATATAGAAGAACTTTTATCCCTTACATAGTTGACATTTTCAACCACTGAATCTCCGCTGCCTCCCCCCCCCTCCCCCTCACTCACTCTTTACCTCATAGTTATTAATTTTAATGCCCATTTTGCAAATTTGGAGGTTTTATATTTATGTTTGCTAGTCACCAACTAACTTATGTTTTTGTTTTAATTCTACTTTATCCCCTTGTTAATTTTACGAGTTTTTTTTGTTTTGTTTTTTTTTTTTGGGCATTTTTGCTGACTTGACATTGGCCTTCTAATTTTATTAGTTTACTTTGTACTTTGTTTTTAACGTTTTTAAAGTTTTTACGCATTGACATTGACCCTTTTATAATTTTCTGTTGTTGTTTAATTGTTTGTTTTTGTTGTTCTTTTTTCGCTGTATTTGACACTAAAGTGCGAATCCGGCCCTTTTGGGCTTGTGACAGCCATTTTTCAGCAATAAATCTTATCTTATCTTACCTGAAGTTTTCGAAAGATCAAGAGTACAGATATGAAGAGGAGATTTACTATTAGCATATTGCAACAGGAGGGAAGCTAGAACACGATGGGCGTGCTGACATCCCAGCCTTTTTTGAAAGCCAAATTGGTTTTCACCAAAATTAGCATTTTCTGAAATGAAAGGGAGAAGAATTTTGATAGGCAGCGCAATAGCGCTGCCTAAGTAAAGAACGATGTCGGCACAATGGAATTTTTTTTTTGCTGGTCTTAGACTAGGGCACTTCGTATCGAAGGAGTTGTCCTAGAAACTTTGAGAAGGGCTCATTCGATTGGAAATTGGAATGACTTGTGCCCTTTTTAATAGTCGAAAGTGATTGGAAGGCAACTAACACCCCTTCCACGCCCATCATTTCCCCAAACACATCCAATCAAAATTTTGAGACAGCCATTTTGTTCAACGTAGTTGAAAGATCTAGAAATTATGTCTTTGAGGAGGACACTCCCCCATAGTCCTCAGGGCAAGGGTATTAATTTATGCCGTGGGAGCAGATAAAGTTTTTATTGAGAGCGTTGTCGTAGAAACTTGAAAAAGGGCTCATTCAACTGGAAATTCAAAGGGCTAGTGCCCTTTTTAATAGTCGAAAGTGATTGGAGCGTAACTAACCCCCCTCTCGTGCCCATCATTTCCAAAACACATCTAATCAAAATTTTGAGATAATCATTTTGTTCAACTTTGTTGAAAGTTTTGGAAATTAGGTCATTGAGGATTACAAACCCCCCACAGCCCTCAGGGTGAGGGTTGTAAGTTATGCCCTGGGCACATATATGTTTTTATGAATAGTGTTGTCGTAAAAACTTCAAACAGGGCTCATTCAATTGGAAATTGAAATGGCTAGTGCCCTTTTTAATAGTTGAAAGTGATTGGAGGGCAACTAACCCCCTTCTCACACCCACCATTTCCCCAAACACATGCAATCAGAATTTTGAGATATTCATTATGTTATCAATAAAGTTGAAAGTTTTGGAAATTAGGTCATTGAGGTTGAGACCCCCTCAAAGCCCTCAGGGCAAGGGTTGTAAATTATGTCCTGGGGGCATATACGGTTTTTATTGAAAGCGTTGTCTTAGAAACTTCAAAAAGGGCTCATTTGCTTGAAAATTGAAAGGGCTAGTGCCCTTTTTAATAGTCGAGAGTGATCGGAGGGCAGCTAACCCCCCTCTCACGCCCAGCGTTTTCCCAAACACATCCAATCATAATTTTGAGACAGCCATTTTGTTCAACGTAGTTGAAAGTTCTGGAAATTATGTCTTTGAGGATGACAAACCCCCACACCCCCTCAGGACAAGGGTTATAAGCTTTGCCCATGGAGCATACAAGGTTTTTACAGAAAGCGTTGTCGTAGAAACTTCAAAAAGGGCTCGTTCAATCGGGAATTGAAAGGGCTAGTGCCTTTTAAATAGTCGAAAGTGATTAGAGGGCAACAAACCCCCCTCTCACGCCCACCACTTCCCCAAACACATGCAGTCAAAATTTTGAGATATCCATTTTGTTCAATGCAGTTGAAATTTTTGGAAATTAGGTCTTTGAGGATGATAAACCCCCCACACCCCTCAGGGCATGGGTTGTAAGTTATGCCCTAGGGGCATATAAGGTTTTTATAGAAAGTGTTGTATTAGAAACTTCAAAAAGGGCTCATTCAATTGGGAATTGAGAGGGCTAGTGCCCTTATTAATAATAAAAAGCGATTGGAGTGCGAATGCCCCCCCCTTTCCCATCATTTCGACAAACACTTCCGATCCACATTTTGATATAACCAATTTGTTGAATGTAGTTGGAGGGTCTGGAAATTATGTTTTTGAGTATCACAACCCCCCCCCCCTCACAGGCCTCAGGACTAAGGTTGTAAGTTATGCTCTGTGGGCATATAAGGTTTTTGTAGAATGCGTTGTCGTAAAAACTTCTAAAAGAGGTCATCATGGGCGTAGGCAGCATCTTGTGTAGAGGGGGGCAGTCACTTCTGTGATGGAGGGGGAAGGGGTCTTACTAATACTTCAAGAGGTCCTTTGAATATAGGTCTTTAGAAACTAGTCATTCTATATTTTGCTAAAACTCGGCCTTTAACATTTTCTATGTTCTACTTTTCCTGCAACAGTGTAACATAAGAGACCCACCTTCCAACTTCCAAGTTCCAGAAAACATAAACACCACAAAAGCGATTTGACACAAATCACATTATGGTTAGATAACAGCTTCTTCTAAGAATTCAATTCAAAAATTTACAGTTGGGCAAAATTAAATATCAAAAATTGGTATAGGGGAGACTGGCCCACGTTTAGCCAAAGTAAACAGTTTCAATATAAGAACCTATGGGGCTTCTGGTGGATTATAAAAGCTCTGACAGATGGCAGTGTATGTTTTTAAAATGTCTGACCTTAATTAATACTTTTACCAAAAATATCAGATTGGATCAGGTTTTAAGGTGATTAACTTTGGAATTTTATCAATTTTGTCTGAAAGCCTACGCCTAATTGCGAATACTAGAAAACTCGCGCTGTAAACTCACATTGTATTCTCTTTATTATTTGCCTGTTTTTGGCAGCTTCCGAGACTTGCCATCTTCACCAGTTTGCTGTTAGTATTTTTTCATCCTGTGGGATAGTGAACTCCCATGTTCGGCCACAATACCCAGGGTAAATTCGGCATGCCGTACCAAGGTGTCCAAAAGTGGGCTATGCTTGTAAAGGCTGTGTAAACAGCATATTTAAAGGTTGAAGGCAAGCTTAAAACCCAAAACTGTGTTAATTCTGGCGTTGTTTAATCCTATCAGAACAGTAGGTGAACTGAAGTTCTATTGTTTCCTGTTAAATTTCATTCAAGATAAAATGATTAAAAGTAAAACAGAAGAGAAAAGAAAGAAAGGTGGCTTTGATCCAGAAGAAAATAAAGCAGCAATTTTTTTTCTGTCTTATCAAACAGTTCGTGGTAACGAACTGTAAGTAAGGAGCGACCCGGCTCAATGGTTACCGAAACTCTAGAAAACGGGTTTTTGATACCAATAGATATATCAAAAGAACCAGATTTCAATGCTGATTTCAAACATATAACTTTCATCAAGTTTAGTGCTACCCATCAAAAGTTACGCGCCTGAGAAAATTTGGCTGATTTTCAAAAAAAGGGGAAAAGACCCCCTAAAAGTTATAGAACCTTAATGAAAATCACACCATCATATTCAGCGTATCAGAGAACCCTACTGTAGAGGTTTCAAGCTCCTATCTACAAAAATGTGGAATTTTACATTTTTTGCCAGAAGAAAGATCACGGATGCGTGTTTATTTGTTTGTTTGTTTTGTTTTTTGTTTTTTTTTCCCCAGGGTTGATCGTATCGACCCAGTGGTCCTAGAATATCGTGTGAGGGCTCATTGGAACGGAAAATTAAAAGTTCTAGTACCCTTTTTAAGTGACCAAAAAAAATGGAGGGCAACTAGGCCCCCTCCCACGCTTATTTTTTTCCCAAAGTCACCCGATCAAAATTTTGAGATAGCCATTTTGTTCAGCATGGTCTAAAATATGATAAATATGTCTTTTAGGATGACTTAATCCCCCGAAGTTCCCAGAGGGAGGGCTAAAAGTTATGAACTTTACCCAATGTTAACATATAGTATTGGTTATTGGGAAGTATACAGAAGTTTTCAGGAGGTTTTTTTTCTGGTAGTGGGAGGGAAGGGTGGGTCGGTGGTTATGTTGGAGGATCTGTTCATGAAGGAAGTTTTCATGGGGGAAGGGAAATTGCCATGAAGGGGGCGCCGGACTTGCCAGCATTATTTATTGGTTATTGGGAAGTATACAACCATTTTCAGGAAGGATTTTTTCTGGAGGGGGGGGGGCTAGACGAGGGGGTTAATCTTGAGAATATTTCCGTGGAGGATGTTTCTTTGGGGTAAGGGAAATTTCTATGAAGGGGATGCCGGATTTCCAAGCATTATTTAAAAAACGATCAGAAATTAAATAAAAAAAAAAACAAGTTTTTTCAACTGAAATGTAAGAAGGAATATTAGAACTTAAAACGAACAGAAATTATAACGTATGTGAGGGGGTTCTCCCCCAAGTCAATACCTCGCTCTTTACGCTACAGTTTTTTTTTTAGTGCTTTCAAAAGAGCTATCTATTCTAATTAAACGGCCTTTGTGATTCAGGGGTTTGTGAATCAAAATTTTTTTTAAACTTTTGACGTAAAGAGCGTGGTATTGACTAAGGGGAGAACCCCCTCATATACGTAATAACATATACGCAATAAAAAAAAAACAATAAAAAAACAAGCGATACGGCTCAATAGTAATCGAAACTTTTAAAAACGGAATTTTGATGTCAATAAATGTATCAAAAGAATGTGTTTATAATGCTGATTCTAAATATATAAATTTTATTAAGTTTAGTATTACTCATCAAAGGCTACGAGCCTGAGAAAATTTACTCGATTTTTTAAAGAGGGGGGAAACATCCCCTGCATTAACTAAAAAACGATCAGAAATTAAATAAAAAAAACAAGTTTTTTAAACTGAAAGTAAGGAGCGACATTAAAACTTAAAACGAACAGAAATTATTCCGTATATGAAAGGGCTGTCCCCTCCTCAACGCCTCGCTCTTTACGCTAAAGTTTTTTATTGTTTTAAAAAATAAAGTTGTGAGACAGAGTCAAACTTTAGCGTAAAGAGCGAGGCGTTGAGGAGGGGACAGCCCCTTTCATATACGGAATAATTTCTGTTCGTTTTAAGTTTTAATGTCGCTCCTTACTTTCAGTTTAAAAAAGTTGTTTTTTTTATTTAATTCTACAAGAAGTCAGTTGGATTCTCTAGAAGTGCCATGGCTGTCCCTAAAGGAACGCTGCAAGAGTACATAAAAAAGTTGAGAAGCTGAATATCCCTCTAAAAAGTCTTGACCTAAGTTTCCTTACACCCTGTAACAATACATGATAAATATTTACAGAGGAACAAGAAAAAGGACTAAAAACTTACTTGAAAACGATAGGTGATATGCTTTCGACTGTATTCTCATAGAAGCGTGTAAATTTGCATACACTTGTGCCATTACTAAGAGTATAAAAGTACCGGATAACGGAACTGCAAAGGCAGTGGAGACAGTGGAGGAATTACAGGTAAAGATTGGTACCGTGGTTTTATGGATTGCCTTAAAACTTTATCAGTAAAAACGCCAGAAAGTACAAGCCTATGACCGGACACAACTGCTTTCAACCGTCACAGTGTAGGAGCTTTCTTTAACCACCTGGAGCGAGGCTACATAAACACATGTTCAGACCACAAGACATTTGAAACAAGACATTTGAAAAAGTAGCAACTGAAGAACTTAAGGTCCACTTTTGGAAAGAGACTTGAGCAAGAGACTTTGCGCTAACTGACGAGATGTATATTGTCTTAAAGACAGAAGTTGAAAAAAAACTACCACCACTGACAGGTAGAACACCAAGATTAGCGGAGCGGCTTACTTTTGGTGTTGATCAGTCAATGTATAATTAGAAATTAATACTCTTTAGCTTTTTTTTAAACCTTAATGAAATTCATTTTGTAGTTTTTTATGCTGACCATATTCTTTCTTAATTTTATAGCCGTAAAACAAGCTTTAATGTTCCTCCGGTCACTTTTCTTTTCTTTTGTCCGGTGGCCAAACATAAGCCAGAGATGGCCGAACCAGTGCCGGGGTGGCCCAGGTTTGGCACTCTTGACCAGTTGGATAGAGAGGCATCAAGGTGGAAAAATGGTGGAGTATTTCTAATTGTCTTTTTCAATGATGGTATTGAATGAGTTACTTTTGCTTTGGCATGCTCAGCAACTTCTTATCGCTTAAATCAACTCATAGAGAATTAAACAAGTCAAATTCAGCCGATCGTGGGCCAGTCTCCTATCTATATATCGGACCGAAAATCAATATTGAAGATCGAAACGTAAATGTTGATGTCGCAAACGATATTTGGAAATTTCTGTTTGTTTCCAGCTTTTTTTAACCAGCTTTTTTAATGTCTAGCATAAATTTGAAGTTCTAGGGGGGGGGGGGCAGCTGCCCTCCCTTGCCCAACTTCCCTACGCCCATGGAAGTCATTGTATTGGAAATTGTGATGACTATTGTCCTTTTTAATATGGCCATTTTGTTTAACTTAGTTGAAAGGTCTGGAAATTATGTCTTTGAGGATGAAACCCCCCCCCCCCCCTTCATAGCCCTCAGGACAAGGGTCCTAAGTTATGCCCTTGGGGTACATCAGGTTTTTATTGAAAGTTTTGTCGTAGAAGCTAGTAGTAATGTATCTATATATTGAAAACACACATGTACTTACACAGGCCTGAGGCATGGATATGTGTGTAGTTTAACCGGTACATTGGCTTACCACGGGTCAGTCACCTATTACTACGAACGGCACTTGCCTTAGCAGACGGGTTTCTGCAAAGTGTTATGGGCTTCCTTGAAAAAATACAAAATTAAAAAAAAAAAAATAAACACGTATCCATGATCTTTCTTCTGGCAAAAAAAAAATACAAATTCCAATCAAAACTGGTCAAACGTGTTAATAACCTGTAAGTTATAGGTAGCTGATAAGTCGTTCAGTATCGCATGTATTATTAGTGGTATCAATGGTATTTCATTTACGTAAAGCTATCTCGATTTTCCAAAACTTTTATCATTCACATAAAACTAACTCAATTTACAAAAAAGGTGTTCCATTTGCGTAACTCTTTTTCTAGACCGAGTTGTTTTCTGTACTCTATACATTCAACTCGGTCTGAAATTAAATAATGACCGTGTGGTAGTACCTTCACACCATCCTCAAGTACATAGACTTTGTCCGATATTGCCGACATGGCGTTTTTCTCAACTCTAACTGTGTAGTGTTTAAATTGTAATTTGCCATGACTTTCGCCCTTGGCACTAAACTACGTTCCACACAGTTTCTATACACACTCATGTCGAAATTATTTTTTACAAAGTGTGTTTTGGTGGGTATACTCTGGTTTGATAGGTATAGTCTGGTTTAGTTTTTCAAAGGGAGTGAGTATTTGACATTTTTGCAAAAAGGGATAAGGAATTCGCAAATTGCACACTATGAACGATATTAATTAATGTTTTGAATAATAGGAGTGTGAATGATTCTAATTAGTGATTGGATAATTTTTAACAAGAAATGACTGAAAAGTGTTTTGGAGGAGATGGTTTTAAGGGGTATTGCTTCAGAGTGAAGCTTTTTGATATAAAGGAAATTGAATTTTTGAGGGGTATTGCTTCAGAGTGAGGCTTTTTGATATAAAGGAATAGGAATTTTTAAGGGGTATTGCTTCAGAGTGAAGCTTTTTGATATAAAGGAAATTGATTTTTCAATGGGAATAGCATTTTGATATAAAGGAGATTGAATTTTTAAGGGGTATTGCTTCAGAGTGAAGCTTTTTGATATAAAGGAAATTGAATTTTTCAAGGGGTATAGCTTTTTGATATAAAGGAAATTGAATTTTTAAAGGTTATTGCTTCAGAGTGAAGCTTTTTGATATAAAGGAAATTGAATTTTTAAGGGGTATTGCTTCAGAGTGAAGCTTTTTGATATAAAGGAATAGGAATTTTTAAGGGGTATTGCTTCAGAGTGAAGCTTTTTGTATAAAGGAAATTGAATTTTTAAGGGATATTGCTTCAGAGTGAAGCTTTTTGATATAAAGGAAATTGAATTTTTAAGGGGTATTGCTTCAGAGTGAAGCTTTTGACATAAAGTAAATTGATTTTTCAAGGGGTCTAGCTTTTTGATATAAAGGAAATTGAATTTTTAAGGGGTATAGATTCAGAGTGAAGCTTTTTGATATAAAGGAAATTGAATTTTTAAGGGGTATTTCTTCAGAGTGAAGCTTTTTTGATATAAAGGAAATTGAATTTTTAAGGGGTATTGCTTCAGAGTGAAGCTTTTGATACAAAGGAAATTGAATTTTTAAGGGGTATTGCTTCAGAGTGAAGCTTTTTGATATAAAGGAAATTGAATTTTTAAGGGATATTGCTTCAGAGTGAAGCTTTTTGATATAAAGGAAATTGAATTTTTAAGGGGTATTGCTTCAGAGCGAAGCTTTTTGATATAAAGGAAATTGAATTTTAAGGGGTATTGCTTCAGAGTGAAGCTTTTTGATATAAAGGAAATTGAATTTTTTTAAGGGTATAGCTTTTTGATATAAAGGAAATTGAATTTTTAAAGGTTATTGCTTCAGAGTGAAGCTTTTTGATATAAAGGAAATTGAATTTTTAAGGGGTATTGATTCAGAGTGAAGCTTTTTGATATAAAGGAATAGGAATTTTTAAGGGGTATTGCTTCAGAGTGAAGCTTTTTGATATAAAGGAAATTGAATTTTAAGGGGTATAGCTTCAGAGTGAAGCTTTTTGACATATAGGAAATTGAATTTTTAAGGGTATAGCTTTTTGATATAAAGAAATTGAATTTTTAAGGGGTATTGCTTCAGAGTGAAGCTTTTTGATATAAAGGAAATTGAATTTTTAAGGGGTATTGCTTCAAAGTGAAGCTTTTTGATATAAAGGAAAAGGAATTTTTAAGGGATATTGCTTCAGAGTGAAGCTTTTTGATATAAATGAAATTGATTTTTCAAGGGGTATAGCTTTTTGATATAAAGGAAATTAAATTTTTAAGGGGTATTGCTTCAGAGTGAAGCTTTTTGATATAAAGGAAATTGAATTTTTAACGGGTATAGCTTCAGAGTGAAGCTTTTCTATATAAAGGAAATTGAATTTTTAAGGGGTATAGCTTCAGAGTGAAGCTTTTTGATATAAAGGAAATTGAATTTTTAAGGGGTATAGCTTCAGAGTGAAGCTTTTTGACATAAAGGAAATTGAATTTTAAGGGGTATAGCTTTTTGATATAAAGGAAATTGAATTTTTAAGGGGTATTGCTTCAAAGTGAAGCTTTTTGATATAAAGGAAAAGGAATTTTTAAGGGATATTGCTTCAGAGTGAAGCTTTTTGATATAAATGAAATTGATTTTTCAAGGGGTATAGCTTTTTGATATAAAGGAAATTAAACATTTTTAAGGGGTATTGCTTCAGAGTGAAGCTTTTTGATATAAAGGAAATTGAATTTTTTAAGGGGTAATGCTTCAGAGTGAAGCTTTTTGATATAAAGGAAATTGATGGGCTATTCAAATTCTTCCTTGAGTAGCTACCACTCTGAGGGATCTAAGCCTTTTTTGGCCCTTGATGCAATAGGCAATAGGCTTGATGCGAGGTTACGTGCGCCCACGTAACCTCGTCTAAATGAACCTTAAAAAAATGAAATAAAGCTATGTCGACTTTGCATTTTGATTTCATGACATTATTTTTAGGTTTTTTTTTTTTATTTACTGACCTTCAGTTGTGGTGATTTTAAAAGTTCCTCTTTTATTTCAATCAATCGTGTTTAGCAAAAAAAAAAAAAAAAACAATGGAATTATTTACTGACCTTCAGTTGTTGTGATTTTAAAAGTTCCTCTTTTATTTCAATCAATCGTGTTTAACAAAAAAAACAATGGAATTATTTTCTAGTTTGTTGAAAGAAAATTATGGAAAATACAATTCTCTGGTTCAAATGTGAAACTTAAGTCCTTTTTTGATTGAAAAATAAAACTATATCCGTAAAATCTGGACTAATAATTCAATATTTTTTTCATAAAAAACAAACTATTTTTTTTTTAAAACTTCGAAATTTTTCAACTTTATTTATTTTTTTCTTTTTGTATCTATCTTAAAATGTCAAAGTATGCTTACGGTTCTAACAATTGTGCTCTATGATTGGTCAGAGACACAATGTGGCTTTCCCACTGGTATTCTATGACCGCTTATCGTCACTACCTAGTCTACTGCATGTATTAAATCAGTATTTTTTACACAGTGGAACGATAAACACATAAGTCATATCTTTTAAAAAAGAAAGTGAAGATGGAACATTTTAATAGAGCGTGTTCACATAACAAGGTTATTGTAGCATTGAATGCCGACAAGGAGAAGTATTTAAACTATGAAACAAGTACAAGTGGTAGCACTATTGGAAATGTATGCATGCGTTGTCATGACAGTAAGGAATTAAATTTCTTTGGGATACCGAAAAAATTCAACTCTTATGATGGTGGTTATGCGAGATTGAGATCTCCAGAGATGATTGCACTCAAAGAGAATGCTAACATAAAAATAATTGTTGGTGATAAAGGACAACTCCTTGCTACTGCTGCAGGTAACACATTACCTACGGATACATCCAATCATCAGCTTTCGGGTATTAGCATTCAACGGAAGGCTAATAAAAGAAAGGCCTACTCTGCTACTAATATCGTAAACCATATCTTGTTTACGTGCCGAAACTGCTACCTGTGTAAAAAATAATGTGTTAATAGACAGTGAAATTGCAAGAAAAATAAAAATGGCATTGTCAAAAAATATCACTACGGAATATAAAGATGAAACGATGAAGAACAAAGCATCAGCAAACATTACTGGCATTGATCAAACAGTCAATGAATCAAATAATAGCAACGACGAAAAGCATATTGAGCCTGTTCATGAGACACCAGTAAAAATTGTGTATGATTCAAAATGGAATAATGATTATTCTACTGATTACGAACTAAGAGAAGACAATAACTACAATATCAAGAGAGAACATGGTGAACTATTTTATGGAACAGATTCAAAATGTCCAAAGTTAATCATTGATATTAATAATGTATCATAATATATTTTTGTATTAATATTCTACATAGCATTATTTCATTAAAAATATTACATTGTTATGTGTTCATTATTTTTTAGAGTAAGCTAGCATATCAAGCGTTTAGAATGTATATTAAAACATCGGAGATGTAGGAAAAGGAATTTGCCTACATCTATTGTCAGACACACTATTTCCGTAAAATCTGAGCTATTAAGGGTTTTTGACCGTAAACTCTGGTTTTTTGTAAGAAAATTATGGAAATACAATTCTCTGGCTTCAAATGTGGAACTTAAGTCTATTTTGGATCGAAAAATAAAACTATTTCCGTAAAATCTGAGCTAATAAGGCTTTTTCGACCGTAAACTCTAGTTTCTTGTAAGAAAATTATGTAAAATACATTTTTTGTACGTATCTTAAAATGACAAAATATCATTCTTGAATTCACCTCTTGGATACACAATACAGAAATTATAAAAAAAAAAATTGTAATTTCCAGACTTCATTTGCAAGCAATAGATACCGGGAGTTCTATGACTCCTCCCCGCAGTGACTTCTAAGGGTTTTATGACTCCTCCCCACGATGAATTCAGATGGTTTTAGGAGTCATCCCCCTAGCCATAACTCCATTCAACCTTGAGCGAAGGTATAAAAGTTTGATGATGTATTTCTCTCTTCAACAACTACATTAATAGCTTCCAAGATGATAGGACTGTATGACACAGAATTTATCGGTTTGAAGAAATCATCTTGTGGTGTTATATTTGAATGTGCATTTTTATTATTGTCAATGGAACTCGAAGAAATTGACTGTTATCATTGGATGGTGAACTATAACATGTTTGAGTATGATAAAAGCTTGTGGAGTACTACATTACATCATATGAACAACTGGAATTCTATGAAAGAGTGATTACACGACATAATAATAGTGGTCAGGAACTGAGAAATGTCCAGGAGGAAGTCAGTGAAATTTGCAGCTTTTTCGGGGTGAAGCACTCTATGTAAAGGGTAATGTACCTACAGATAAAGTCTTAATTCAAAAGTGTGACCCTAGGATTCCACTTTTCAATCTAGAAGAATTTAAGTTTCTAAATTTGAAGGGGTTTATCATCGTCCTGAAGACGAGGTCAGGTTCTTCGCGCACTGGATACCTAAGGACATGCCTGATCGTGACAAATGCATAAGACATGGTAAAAACTATCTACATCATGGGACCATCGTTTCTGGATGCTTAAGAGTGAACGTGTGTATGACTATGTGTCATAATATAATTTTGTATTAATATTCTACATAGCATTATTTCATAAAAATATATTATGCATTACATTGTTTATGTGTTCATTATTTTTAGAGTAAGCTAGCATATCAAAAGTTTAGAATGTCTATTAAAACATCGGAGATGTGAGAAAAGGAATTTGCATACATCTATTGTCAGACACATGGGGTAACATTGACAAAATCTAGGTATCAGAATGAATAAATTCTTTATCAACATCCGTTGTTGGATATGTCATTATGTCATTACGAAAAAATTGTAAGTAAGTAGGAAGTAGGTAAGTAAGTAAGTAAGTAACAAACTCTTTCTTGAATTCATCTCTTGGTTACACAATACAGAAATTTTATTATAGGAAATTATAAAAAAAAATTGAAGAAACTCTCTATTAACATTCGTTATCGATTGAAGTCGCTTCCTAGACAGGCAATACAGCAATTTCACAAAATCTAAGTGTAAGAGTGATTAAATTCAATATCAACATCCATTTCTCGGATACATCGGAAAAAGTTGACACAATCTAAGTACCGAAAAGAATAAATTCATTTTCAAAGTTTTTATCGGATACATCAGATAACAGTCATAAAATCCAAGTTCTATTCGTTTTGGCTTCATGTGTTGTTACGTTGAATTTAGATTAGACCGGTTTTTCTTTTAATTTTGGCTTCATGTGTTGCTACGTTGAATTTAGATTAAACCGGTTTTTCTTTCTATAGTAGAGACTAGCGTATATTTTTAGAGTAGAAAAAAAAATTCTGGTTAGTCTGAAGTTGATTGTCTGAAAAGTATTTTTTTGGGGGAGATACACGATTGGCTGAAACAAAAGCAGAACTTTTAAAATCACAACAACTGAAGATCAGTAAATAATTTCGTTGTTTTTTTTGTTAAACACGATTGGGTGAAATAAAAGCGGAACTTTTAAAATCACAACAACTAAAGATCAGTAAATGATTCCTTTGTTTTTTTGTTGAACACAATTGGTTGAAACAAAAGCAGAACTTTTAAAATCACAACAACTGAAGGTCAGTAAATAATTCCATTGTTTTTTTTGTGTTAAACACGATTGATTGAAATAAAAGAGGAACTTTTAAAGTCACAACAACAGATTAGACCGGTTTTTCTTTAATTTTGGCTTCATGTGTTGTTACGTTGAATTTCGATTAGACCGAATTTTCTTTCTATAGTAGAAACTAGCGCATATTTTTAGAGTAGAAAAAAAATTCTGGTTAGTCTGAAGTTGATTGTCTGAAAAGTATTTTTTTTGGGGGAGATACACGATTGGCTGAAACAAAAGCAGAACTTCTAAAATCACAACAACTGAAGATCAGTAAATAATTCCGTTGTTTTTTTTGTTAAACACGATTGGCGGAAATAAAAGCGGAACTTTTAAAATCACAACAACTAAAGATCAATAAATGATTCCTTTGTTTTTTTTTTGTTAAACACAATTGGTTGAAACAAAAGTAGAACTTTTAAAATCACAACAACTGAAGGTCAGTAAATAATTCCATTGTTTTTTTTGTTAAACACGATTGATTGAAATAAAAGAGGAACTTTAAAATCACAACAACTGAAGGTCAGTAAATAAAAAAAACCTAAAATAATGTCATGAAATCAACATGCAAAGTCGACATAGCTTTATTTCATTTTTTTAAGTTCATTTAGACGAGGTTACGTGCGCGCACGTAACCAAAACTTTAACCAAAAAAGGCTTTTGCGCGCATTTTTTTTCTACTCTAAAAATATGCGCTAGTCTCTACTATAGAAAGAAAAACCGGTCGTTTTTACGATATTAGTCTCTACGATATTAATAGCAGAGTAGGCCTTTCTTTTATTAGCCTTCCGTTGAATGCTAATACCCGAAAGCTGATGATTGGATGTATCCGTAGGTAATGTGTTACCTGCAGCAGTAGCAAGGAGTTGTCCTCTATCACCAACAATTATTTTTATGTTAGCATTCTCTTTGAGTGCAATCAGCTCTGGAGATCTCAATCTCGCATAACCACCATCATAAGAGTTGAATTTTTTCGGTATCCCAAAGAAATTTAATTCCTTACTGTCATGACAATGCATGCATACATTTCCAATAGTGCTACCACTTGTACTTGTTTCATAGTTTAAATACTTCTCCTTGTCGGCATTCAATGCTACAATAACCTTGTTATGTGAACACACTCTATTAAAATGTTCCATCTTCACTTTCTTTTTAAAAGATATGACTTATGTGTTTATCGTTCCACTGTGTAAAAAATACTGATTTAATACATGCAGTAGACTAGGTAGTGACGATAAGCGGTCATAGAATACCAGTGGGAAAGCCACATCTTGTCTCTGACCAATCATAGAGCACAATTGTTAGAACCGTAAGCATACTTTGACATTTTAATATAGATACAAAAAGAAAAAAAATAAATAAAGTTGAAAAATTTCGAAGTTTAAAAAAAAATAGTTTATTTTTATGAAAAAAAAGCTATTGAATTATTAGTCCAGATTTTACGGATATAGTTTTATTTTTCAATCCAAAAAAGGACTTAAGTTTCACATTTGAACCAGAGAATTGTATTTTCCATAATTTTCTTTCAACAAACTAGAAAATAATTCCATTGTTTTTTTTTGTTAAACACGATTGATTGAAATAAAAGAGGAACTTTTAAAATCACAACAACTGAAGGTCAGTAAATAATTCCATTGTTTTTTTTTGTTAAAAAACGATTGATTGAAATAAAAGAGGAACTTTTAAAATCACAACAAACTGAAGGTCAGTAAATAAAAAAAACCTAAAATAATGTCATGAAATCAACATGCAAAGTCGACATAGCTTTATTTCATTTTTTAAGGTTCATTTAGACGAGGTTACGTGCGCGCACGTAACCTCGCATCAAGCCTATTGCCTATTGCACCAAGGGCCAAAAAAGGCTTAGATCCCTCACAGTGGTAGCTACTCAAGGAAGAATTTGAATAACCCATCAATTTCCTTTATATCAAAAAGCTTCACTCTGAAGCATTACCCCTTAAAAATTCAATTTCCTTTATATCAAAAAGCTTCACTCTGAAGCAATACCCCTTAAAAATTTAATTTCCTTTATATCAAAAAGCTATACCCCTTGAAAAATCAATTTCATTTATATCAAAAAGCTTCACTCTGAAGCAATATCCCTTCAAAATTCCTTTTCCTTTATATCAAAAAGCTTCACTTTGAAGCAATACCCCTTAAAAATTCAATTTCCTTTATATCAAAAAGCTTCACTCTGAAGCAATACCCCTTAAAAATTCAATTTCCTTTATATCAAAAAGCTATACCCCTTAAAAATTCAATTTCCCTTATGTCAAAAAGCTTCACTCTGAAGCTATACTCCTTAAAAATTCAATTTCCTTTATATCAAAAAGCTTCACTCTGAAGCTATACCCCTTAAAAATTCAATTTCCTTTATATAGAAAAGCTTCACTCTGAAGCTATACCCGTAAAAATTCAATTTCCTTTATATCAAAAAACTTCACTCTGAAGCTATACCCCTTAAAAATTCAATTTCCTTTATATCAAAAAAGCTTCACTCTGAAGCTATACCCCTTAAAAATTCAATTTCCTTTATATCAAAAAGCTTCACTCTGAAGCTATACCCCTTAAAAATTCAATTTCCTTTATATAGAAAAGCTTCACTCTGAAGCTATACCCGTTAAAAATTCAATTTCCTTTATATCAAAAAACTTCACTCTGAAGCTATACCCCTTAAAAATTCAATTTCCTTTATATCAAAAAGCTTCACTCTGAAGCAATACCCCTTAAAAATTCAATTTCCTTTTTATCAAAAAAGCTTCACTCTGAAGCAATATCCCTTAAATATTCAATTTCCTTTATATCAAAAAGCTTCACTCTGAAGCAATACCCCTTAAAAATTCAATTTCCTTTATATCAAAAAGCTTCACTCTGAATCTATACCCCTTAAAAATTCAATTTCCTTTATATAAAAAAGTTATACCCCTTGAAAAATCAATTTCCTTTATATCAAAAAGCTTCACTCTGAAGCAATATCCCTTAAAAATTCAATTTCCTTTATATCAAAAAGCTTAACTCTGAAGCAATACCCCTTAAAAATTCAATTTCCTTTATAACAAAAAGCTTCACTCTGAAGCAATACTCCTAAAAATTCCTATTCCTTTATATCAAAAAGCTTCACTCTGAAGCAATACCCCTTAAAAATTCAATTTCCTTTATATCAAAAAGCTTCACTCTGAAACAATACCCTTTAAAAATTCAATTTCCTTTATATCAAAAAGCTATACCCCTTGAAAAATTCAATTTCCTTTATATCAAAAAGCTTAACTCTGAAGCAATACCCCTTAAAAATTCAATTTCCTTTATAACAAAAAGCTTCACTCTGAAGCAATACTCCTAAAAAATTCCTATTCCTTTATATCAAAAAGCTTCACTCTGAAGCAATACCCTTAAAAAATTCAATTTCCTTTATATCAAAAAGCTTCACTCTGAAGCAATACCCTTTGAAAATTCAATTTCCTTTATATCAAAAAGCTATACCCTTGAAAAATTCAATTTCCTTTATATCAAAAAGCTTCACTCTTAAGCAATACCCCTTAAAAATTCAATCTCCTTTATATCAAAAAGCTATACCCATTGAAAAATCAATTTCCTTTATATCAAAAAGCTTCACTCTGAAGCAATACCCCTTTAAAATTCCTTTTCCTTTATATCAAAAAGCCTCACTCTGAAGCAATACCCCTCAAAAATTCAATTTCCTTTATATCAAAAAGCTTCACTCCGAAGCAATACCCCCCTTAAAACTATCTCCTCCAAAACACTTTTCAGTCATTTCTTGTTAAAAATTATCCAATCACTAATTAGAATCATTCACACTCCTATTATTCAAAACATTAATTAATATCGTTCATAGTGTGCAATTTGCGAATTCCTTATCCCATTTTGCAAAAATGTCAAATACTCACTCCCTTTGAAAAACTAAGCCTGACTATACCCATCAAACCAGAGTATACCCACCAAAACACACTTTGTAAAAAATAATTTCGACATGAGTGTGTATAGAAACTGTGTGGAACGTAGTTTAGTGCCAAGGGCGAAAGTCATGGCGATTCGCTCTTTACAATTTAAAAACTACACAGTTAGAGTTGAGAAAAACGCCATGTCAGCCATATCGGACAAAGTCTATGTACTTGAGGATGGTGTGAAGGTACTACCACACGGTCATTATTTAATTTCAGACCGAGTTGAATGTATAGAGTACAGAAAACAACTCGGTCTAGAAAAAGAGTTACGCAAATGGAACACCCTTTTGCAAATTGAGTTAGTTTTATGCGAATGATAAAAGTTTTTGGCAAATCGAGATAGCTTTACGTAAATGAAATACCATTGATACCACTAATAATACATGCGATACTGAACGAGTTATCAGCTACCTATAACTTACAGGTTATTAACACGTTTGACCAGTTTTGATTGGAATTTGTATTTTTTTTGCCAGAAGAAAGATCATGGATACGTGTTTATTTTTTTTTTTTAAACTGGTATTTTTTCAAGGAAGCCCATAACACTTTGCAGAAACCCGTCTGCTAAGGCAAGTGCCGTTCGTAGTAATAGGTGACTGACCCGTGGTAAGCCAATGTACCGGTTAAACTACACACATATCCATGCCTCAGGCCTGTGTAAGTACATGTGTATTTTCAATATATAGATACATTACTACTGAAGCTTCAAAAAGCGGCTCATTCGATTAGAAATTGAGAGGACTAGTGCCTTTTTTATTAGTCGAAAGTGATCAGAGGGCAAATGCCCCCCCCATGCCCATCATTTCACCAAACACTTACAATAAAAATTAATGAGATAGCATTTTTTGTTCAGCGTATCACAAAGGTCTGGTAATTATTTTTTTGAGGATAAAAAATCCCCCAGTCCTCAGGGTAAGGGTTGTAAGTTATGCCGTGGGGACATATAAGGTTGTTTTAGAAAGCGTGGTGATATAAATTTCGACGGGGGCTCATTTGATTGATAATTAGACTCTCTAGTGCTCTTTTTAAGAATCAAATTGATTGGAGGGCAGCTACCCCTCCCCCCAAAACAAGTCGTATTGTCCTGAAATGCATCTGATAGAAATTTTGAGATAGCCATTCTATTCAAAACAGTCTAAATATCATATAACAAGGCTTTTGGGGTTGAAACAAGCCCCAGAGAGTAGGGGCAAGGGTTGTAAGTTTTGCCCATGGGGTATTTGAGATTTTTATGGAAGGGATGGCTATTTAACTTTAGAAGAGGCTCAGTCCTTCTCCCTGAAAAATGCTATGTCAATATAAAACGAGCAGAAATTAATTAAAGAAAACATTTTCCACAAAATAAGTTTTTCAAAAAAAAGGTAAAGACCTTGATTAAACCAAAAATGAACAAAAATAGAATCAAATAATCTACCAAGCATACAACTACCACAAATCAGTATCAGTAAATAAATGAAACCCAGAACAAAAAGAAATTAAATAAATAACAGAGTCTAACTCAAAACAAACAGAAATTAATATGAGTAGGGTTCTAAACCCCATGCTTTCTTAAAGCCAGAATATAATTTGTGCTTTACTGAAAAAAAATCTTTAAAATTTTTCCACTTTTAAAAGTTTAAGAAACCGCAAATTAATTAAGATTTTAAGGAATAAATATCAGCATATTTATATTAAACTGACAATGCACATTTTGTTTCAGTAAATTCGTTTGAAGTTTTTTCAGTAAAGCACAAATTATATTCTGGTTTTTAGAGAGCATGGGGTTAAGCACCCTACTCATATTCTCTTCTGCTCGTTTTTTGTTTGACTCTGTTATTTATTTTAAATTCTGCTTGTTTTCTGTGTTAACTGACAGAGCTCCAAATAAGAGTTGACTGGAATGTATTGAAGGTGCTTTATATTGTAGTGGTAAATATGGTCATTAGAGGTTTTTCGTTCAAGACCACGTAGGAGGGGGACATTTGTATTTCCAACTCTTGACCTCTCGATAAGGGATGTGTAAAGAAATATACAACTGTCCTTTCATAAATGTCCTTTTTATAAATCGAAAAACTGTCCTTTTTATAAATCGAATAACTTTGAACACTGATAGTACTTTGTATTATCTCTTCAACAGCCTAATCACAAATTTTCGTATCCCTCATAAACTTTTTGGAAATGATACCAGAAATCCTGATTTAAAACAGAAGTTTCGATTTTTTTTTATTTTACTTTCTAAAATAGTTGATTTTGATGTTTATTAAAATTTAGTAATTGAACGCCATAGAAAGCGAGTAAGAAGACATGCGCTTCTATAGATTCGAAAACGGACCATAAACTAAGACATAAAAGCTTACACAATGCACCATTAGCCGCAGTAAATAGGACACAGTCTTGATACAGGGAAAAACAATGTTGGTACGTAGTTTGATTATTATTTCGGGCACACAGAACTTATTAATTTTTCTAATTACAAGTTGACCTTACCATTAGCTAATGTAAAAAACCTTTTCCAAGAAATACGTTTTTCAAAGAAAAGTAAAGAACTCTATTAAACCAAAAATGAACAAAAATAGAATCAAATAATCTATCAAGTGTAAAACCACCAAAAATCAACATCGATAAATAAATGAAACTCAAAACGAATAGAAATTAAAAAAATAACCGAGTCAAAATCAAAACGAGTAGAAATAAAATGAGCAGGGCTCAAAAACTCAAAAACTACAAGAATGAAAACCAATTATTTAATGTTTCCGGGTCATCTATTTATGAACTTGTACCAACTTATATCCTCCGCAGGCCATGGGATGTCCATTAGGGAAAGTGGGGTGGATGCAGGTTTATTTGTCATCTACCAAAATTTCTGTCCCCCCTCAGAGATTAAAAAAAATATTTTTTTGGAATACCTTTGTTAAAAACGCTTTTTTTGTTGTATTTTAATAAGAAAAACTGAAAAAAGAAAAAATTTCCCCTCCGTATATTTTTAAGATGTATTTTGCCGCACTAGTTTTTCTTTGTATCTTAATTTTTCCCCTTCATTAATTTTTAGGATTGCATATATGAATAAATGGTTCATTGATGGAACTAATGGAGTCGGAAGCCTTGGGTTCGAAGAATATAGAAACATGGTCGAAAGAAATAACTGGGGAGAAATGACAGATTATAATATCTTTATTGAAGAAGTTTGGAATTCAACAACCGTTGATAGAACATTTCCCAATAGGCCCAAAGCTGTCACAATACTGCGAAACCCTGTTGAACAGTTTGAATCTGTCTTTTATTACATGGATTTAAGAGAATTTTACAATGTCAGTACTTTTAGGGAACTGTTAGTCAAATTTCTAGCAATACAGTGAGGAACGATCATTTAGATAATATTCATGGAAGAAACCAGCTTCTAAGAAGTTTGGGCTTCGATTCTAACAAACACAAATCTTTAAAAGATTTTATGAGAGAATTAAATGCAACATTTGACTTGGTGATGATTGCAGAACATTTTGAAGAGTCTGTGGTTCAGTTAAGAAATCTTATTGGAGTACCCTTAGAATATATGACTTACTTGCCTCAAAACACTAGACACAAAGAAGCCGTGTATAAAATTTCTAAGACGGAGAGGAGGGTTCTTGAAAATTGGCTGAGATTCGATATGGAGGCCTACAAAGCTTTTAAACGGTACGTATTTATGACTGTTAATAATCTAACACCACCAGTATACGTGGCACAGCTGATACCCTTAGACATTTCTGAGATATAGCAGATGCGCTCTTTTGATGCCTGGTTGGGTATAGGGTTTTTGCTTTAGTTCAACACCCAAAAAAGTATTTCCTGAAAGTTTCAACTTAATATCTGAAACCGTTCATGAGATACTGCCCAAGATATTATAGATTACAGATATTATTATAGATCCATGTGTTTAACAACATGGATGCACACAGTTTTTTTTTTAAGTTCGTAGCTGTAATATCCATAGCTGTTCATGCGGTATTGCAGATATGCCCTGTTGACAACCTGGATACACATAGTGTCTCCTGATTAAGCTGAATATCCCCCCTCAAAATTTTAAGGAAGTTTCAGTGTAATATCTCTAGCTCACGAGATATTACCGACACGCTCTTTGACAACATGAATGTATATAGTGTCTTTTGACTAAGTTCAACATCCTCCTCAACATGCCCTGAAAGCTTCAATTCAATACCCTTAGCTATTCCTCAGATATTGGATTTAGGATTCTTTGTCCGAGAGGGCGAGGGTTCGAATCCTAGTGTGTCCAATTATTTGGTTTGAACGGGAGTCAGTGGCGTGACTCTACCGGTAGTGACTTTTAAGTCCAATGCTGTTTTATTTACCCTTTACCTTTTACCCTTTTGAGAACCTCGTTGCATCTTGTGTCTTCTAAGTAAGTTCATAATCCAGTCAAAATTCCCTGAAAGTTTCAGCTGAATGCCCTCAGCCGCTCCTACGATATTACAGATACAACATTTTGACAACATGCATGCACATAGTGTTGCTTTATTCAGTTCAATTGCCCCCTCAATATTCCATAAAAATTTTAACCTAGTTCTTATCCATCATTGAGACATTGCACATAAACCATTTCGACAGCCTAGATGCACATATTGTCTTTTGAATTAGTTCGAAATCTCCTTTTTCACTTCCTGAAAGTTTCAACTTGATACTCTTAGCCGTTCTTGAAATATCGCTGATATGCCCTTTTGAGAACCTGGATGCACATAGTGTCTTTTGAGTAAGTTCAATATCTCCCTCAGCATTCTCGAAACGTGTCAACTTAATACCCTCAGACGCTCCTAAGATATGGCAGATAACCTATTTTGGCATTCTGGATGCACATAGCTTCTTAAACTAAACTTAGACCGTAGTTAAAAGTTAATAGCATTAAGTTGTAATCAGTGAAAACATCACCCTGTCAAAATACCATCAGACCCCAAGAAATTCACACCGTCCACCTGACTGGGGTGTACTTTTCTTACATGTAATAGAATGAGCAAGAGAAATTATCAAAATACTAGCCTAAGAACTGTTAAAAAAAAAATGACAAAAAAAACTAGAGCCGAACTAGGCCCCCTCCGCGCTACTTTTTTGCTAAAATCGTCCGATTAAAATTTTAAGATAGCTATATTGTTCAGCATAGATGAAAGGCAAAATAAAATTGTCTTCGGAGATAGCATGACCCCCCACAGCCCCTGGGGAAAGGTCTTGAAGTTATAAAATTTGCCCCTTGTTTACAATTAGTATTTGTTATTGGGAAGTATGCATAGATTTTTCAGTGGAGAGGAGAGGACGAATTTTATGCGGGGGGGAGGGGGGATTTTTCACAGGGAGAAATTTCCAAGGAGATGGATGTTTCCAGAGGGAGAACTTTTCAGGGGAAATTTTACAGTGGGGAATTTGCCAGAATTCCCATGCGAAATTTTTTTATATGTCTTGTTTTCTCTTTACCAGTTCAATTTCACACGTGGAGATGTTAAGGGTAATTAGCGTAAGATGTCCGGAGTAGATTTTCTAATATCCGTAATATACGTAGTAAAGTTAAAATTTTGTCCCAATTCCTTAAAAACGACTCCTGAAAGACAAGGGTCGTTTAATTAGAATAATAAGTAACTTTTTAAAAATGCCGGAAAAGTTTAGCGTAAGGAGCGAGTTGTTGAGGAGGGGAAACAATACATAATAATTTCTGTTCGTTTTAAGCTTTAGTGTTGCTCCTTACTTTGAGTTGAAAAAACTTTTTTTTTATTTAATTACTAAAAGGATCAAAGAATAATAAGACCCAGGTGATGACAATGTTGTAAATGAGTTTTCTAAACATGGTGGTCGTGAAGTCAGAGATAAATCAGTGCATATTACGACCATGATTTTGAAAAAGGGGAAGTACCTATCGATTTTGAGTTAACTTCAATTAAACCCCTCTATAAGGATGGTGATAAGAGGTAAGGTGTTAAAGAGTGTGCTAATCATAGAGGTATTAGCTTGGTTTTCTGTAGGAAACAAACTTCTTAGTATGATGGTACTATTTAGACTGGGAGAAGGTGTAGATAAAATGTTAAGAGGAGAACGGTGCAATTTTAGAAAGGAGGGAGGATGCATTGACCAAATTTTTACTCTTAAATTAGTAATTGAGAGGTTCCCGAGTCAATCCCCTTTAGTTCTCAGTTTTATAGATTAAAAGCAAACGTTTTATTTAGTCGATAAAGGAGCTTTACGGTCCAACGGTTTACGGTTTATGGAGCAACTGTCCAATCTACTACTACTACTAACAAGTCACCGCAACACCAAGCCGCCTGAGGCCTTTACAGCTACGCACGGTACTCCTCCATCCCAATCTATTCAAAGCCTTCCTTTTTACAACCGCCCACGAAGTTCCCATTTCCTTTAAATCTTTTTTATGACGTCCTCCCACCCACCCCAGACGAGGACGACCTGCTTTTCCGTTTAGCCCTAGACGGTTGGCCGAAAAGAACAATCTTTGGCAATCTCTCATCCTTCAGCCGCACAACGTGCCCTAGCCACCTCAACCTTTCTTTCATTATAGCCCTAGAGAGCGGTATTGAACCACATTTTTCGTATAGCCTATTGTTTGAAATACGGTCAGTCAGCTGGGTATCCAGAACAATCCTTAGGCAATTTCTCTAGAAAACATCTAGCAAATCTTCATCCACTTTTCAGAGCGTCCATGCTTCAGAGCCATATTTGACCACTGTCATCACTGTAGCTTCTAATATTCTAATCTCGGTTCGCAGATTTATCTTCCTGTTCTTCCAAATTTTTTTAACTGTGAAAAAAACACCCTAAGCCTTGGCTTTTCTACTTTTAACATCTTCACTGCTCCCACCATCTTTACTAATAATACTACCAAGGTAATTGAAGCTGCCCACCTGATCAATCTTTTCATTACCCATCGTCACCCTTTCATCTTCACTTATTCCAAGTCTTATTTACTTAGTCTTCTTGACATTAATTTTCAAACCTAAGTAGAACCCCCTTATTGACTCCCACGATGACACATGTGCTGCCATCTACAATTTAGTCTAACGCTGACGGGCTATAATTTATTCAAGGATTATCGATCGAGTCTAATGAGGTCAAGGTAAATTAATTTGTTGTTTTTAATTTTATTGTCTCCGGGACGAAGTTTGCACATGCGCATTAACGGTGGGGAATGTATTGATCTAGGACAAGAGGGGGAGAGAATTTCCGAGAACTTGATTTACGTAATCGGTGGGGAGAATGTATTGATCCGATAACGGGAATTTATTTGTTGTTTCTAAGGGGAATTATTAATTCAAGAGAGGGGGATTTATTTGTTTTTCTAAGGGGAATTATTGATTCAAGAAAGGGGAATTTATTTGTTGTTAGAAATGCCATCACTTATTTCCTTGGAATTATGCGGGACCCTAAAGAGATAAATTAATATTCTATTTTTTAAATATGGCTTCTCAGGTCATTAGACTTAGCGATAAATTAATATTCTATCGAAACCGTAATGGTGTAACCAAGAACATCTTAGAGATGAAAAGATTAACGCGGGAAAGGGTTTCCTAGGAATTTCAAATGTGACAGCGCAGGGAAGCCAAAACAAAAGGAACACGCAGAAATTACGTTTAGGGATTATTTGAGCGAAAAACCGTTTTGAGACATTTAGAAGATGATTTAAGCGAAACCGTTTGAGGTGTTTTAGAAGATGATTTTAGAAGATGGTTTAGAAGATGATTTGAGGGTGAAACTCTGTGGTCATTATAATACACAGGTTCCATTTGAACAGTGTTGTGAGGTCCCCTACCCCAACAACCCCTCTACCCCAACCCCAAAGGGCTCCGACCCCCCTACCCCAACCCCGAAGGAACTCCCAGGCCCCCAAAGACCTCCCGGTCCCCCAATGGCCTCCCGAGCCCACAAAGGCCCCCCGGACCCCCAAAGGCCCCCCGGACCCCAAAGAGCCCCTCCCCCCTTTTTTAATACCTTTTTTGCACACCTGAGACAGAGAAGGCCCCCCTACATTTCAAAAGGCTTTATTATATCTTTTCAGAACAAGTTCTTTTCTTAATGTCCTTTCCTAAACCAATTTTACAACTTGAAGTACTCGTCCTTTTCACCAACAACTTTACCTTACGACTTTTTGAATACCCCAACGCCAAGCAGTACCTTTCAAAAGGCCTTTTTATATTATTTCAGAACAAGTTCTTTACGTAATGTCCCTCCTAAACCAATTTTACAACTTGAAGTTCTCATCCTTTTCACCCACAACTTTACTTTATGGCTTTTTGAATAAGCAAATACTTTCAAAAGGCTTTTTTATATCTTTTCAGAACAAAAATCAAATGTTATTAATAAAATAACATGTATTTTAAATGTGTGCATCAAAGTAACAACAATCTTGTTTAATACCACCAAATGTTTACTGAACACACACAATTATCTCTTAGAAGTAATATTTTTCATCAGTGATAACACTTTTTCTGTTCGAATTAGCAAGTTTTCTACTAAAGATACCAAATTTTTTCTTAGAAGTAACATTTTTTGACTGTGATAACAACTTTTCTGTCAGAAGTAGCAAGTTCTGCTTAACACTAACAAACCTTCTCATCAAAGTAACGACATTTTACCTTAATACTAACATACTTTTACTGAACACACATAAATTTATCTTAGAAATAATATTTTTCATCAGTGATAACACTTTTTCTGTTCGAACTAGCAAGTTTTCTATCACAGATATCACATTTTTCCTTAGAAGTAACATTTTTTGATTGTGATAACAACTTTTCTGTCAGAAGTAGCAAGTTCTGCTTAACACTAACAAACCTTCTCATCAAAGTAACGACATTTTACCTTAATACTAACATACTTTTAATGAACGCACACAAATTTCTCTTAGAAATAATATTTTTCATCAGTGATAACACTTTTTCTGTCCGAACTAGCAAGTTTTCTGTCAAAGATACCAAATTTTTTCGTAGAAGTAACATTTTTGATTGTGATAACAACTTATCTGTCAGAAGTAGCAAGTTTTGCTTAACACTAACAAACCTTCTCATCAAAGTAATGGTAAAGTTGTTGGTGAAAAGGTTGAGTACTTCAAGTTGTAAAATTGGTTTAGGAAAAGACATTAAGAAAAGAACTTGTTCTGAAAAGATATAATAAAGGCTTTTGAAATGTGGGGGGCCCTTCTTTGTCTCAAGTGTGCAAAAAAGTATTAAACAATGGGGGGAGGGGTCCTTTGAGGTCCCGGGGGCCTTTGGGGGTCCGGGGGGCCTTCGGGGGCTCGGGGGGCCATTGGGGGACCGGGGGCCTTTGGGGGCCGGGGGTTCCTTCGGGGTAGGGGGGTTGGGGCCCTTTGGGGTTGGGGTAGGGGGGTTGTTGGGGTAGGGGACCTCACAACACTGTTTCAAATGGAACTTGTGTATTATAATGACCACAGACTTTCACCCTCAAATCATCTTCTAAATCATCTTCTAAAATCATCTTCTAAAATGCCTCAAATGGTTTCGCTTAAATCATCTTCTAAAATGTCTCAAAACTGTTTCGCTCAAATAATCCCTAAACGTAATTTCTGCGTGTTCCTTTTGTTTTGGCATCCCTGCGCTGTCACATTTGAAATTCCAAGGAAACACTTTCCCGCGTTAATCTACATTCCCCATTCCCCACCGTTAATGCGCATGTGCAAACTTCGTCCTGGAGACAATACACTTGGAAACAACAAATCAATTGACCTTGACCTCATTAGACTCGATTGATAATCCTTGAATAAATTATTGCCCGTCAGCGTTAGACTAAATTGTAGATGACAGAACAAGTGTCATCGTGGGAGTCAATAAGGGGGTTCTACTAACCTATTCTAGCACCCTGAACTCGCAAAACCTCTAAAACTTCCTTCATTTTGCTCAGAATATCATCCAGGATGTTTAAATGATTAGCATAATCTAAGACCAGGAGACTTTTTCCTCCCCATTTGATTCCGTGGTCTCCCACTGCCTTTCTTGTGCTCCTTAAGACAAAGTCCATCAAAATAATCCACATAAAGGGGAATAGAACACAACCCTGCTTTACTCCTGATTTAATACAAAACCAGCTGCTAACCTCATTTGCTACCTTAACCGCAGCAGTGTTAT
This sequence comes from Artemia sinica, assembly GCA_027921565.1. Classification (NCBI taxonomy): domain Eukaryota; kingdom Metazoa; phylum Arthropoda; class Branchiopoda; order Anostraca; family Artemiidae; genus Artemia; species Artemia sinica. The sequence continues at coordinate 1,923,544 of CM051259.1, read as the reverse complement.
TCTCGTACATAGCACTAATCACTTTAATGCATTTGTCTAATATACCATACAAGGACAAAGCCTTTACTAAAGCTCTTCTATCAACAGAATCGAACGCTTGCTCATAATCTATAAAACTGAGGACCAAAGGTGTTTGAAAATTCAGGCACTTCTCAATTATTAGCCTAAGAGTGAAAATTTGGCCGAAACATGCTCTACCTTTCCTAAAACTGCACTGTTCTTTTCTTAAACATTTGTCTACGGCATCTCTCAGTCTAAAAAGTATCATATTACTAAGTAATTTACTACCTACTGAGACCAGACTAATGCCTCAATAATTACCACACTCACTTTTATCACCTTTCTTATAAAGTGGCTTAACTAAGGTTTTCTTAAAATCGTTAGGTACTTCCCCTTTTTCAAAAATCATATTCATAATCTCCAGTAGCTTATTTCTAACCTCAGAGCCACCATATATAGGACACTCATTTACCACCCTATCAGCACATGAAGCCTTATTATTTTTTAATCCTTTTAGTACTGTCGCTGATTCCTCCTCACAAAAAAAATCTTCCTTCACATCCATGGTATCACAAACTTTTTGATTTTCCTTTATATCTTTTCCTGCAACTCTATCTCGGTTAAGCAAATTCTCAAATATTCGGCCCATCTCTCTTTAGTTTTTTCCTTATCGCTAATTGCGGCCACATTCCAATCTTCACCTGGGCCAAATCCGGATTGACTACTCCCTCTCAATTTATTAACATGCCAGTACAATATTTACTATTATGCCGTCTAGCTGCATCTTCCAGATCCTCGGCAATTTATCCACGGCCTCCACTTCACACCTCCTTAGTTTTATATTTTAATGATTTCTCCACTATCTTTACATTCCTTTTTTTTTCATATGATCTATCACTCAGATAATTCTTGTACAAGTCCTTTCTCCTTTCTATTAAATATGAAGCTTTTTCACTAATATTCTTAGCTGCAGTTCTAGCTTTATTCCCTAAGACACCTTCAGCGACTTCCCAAATTATTTTTCTAAAATTATTCCAACCATCTTCCACATTATCAAATTTTAAACTCTCAAGGTTAGTATTCAACTGTTCCTGGAAAGTTTCTCTCAAATTTTCATCCTGGAGTCTTCCAACATCATAACTTCCTGGGAGGTAGTTACCCGTTCTGCACTGGTATCCGGGATCAATGCTTTTCCTGAGGCGAAAATAATTTCAATGATTTAAAGAACATGAAAAATGGAACTTGGAATTATTAAATAAAAAAAACAAGTTTTTTTAACTGAAAGTAAGGAAAGACGTTAAAACTTAAAACGAACAGAAATTATTCCGTATATGAAAGGGGCTGTCCCCTCCTCAGCGCCTCGCTCATTAGGCTAAAGTTTTTCAATGTTTAAAAAAATAGAGTTGTGAGAAAGTAAAACTTTAGTGTAAAGAGCGAGGCGCTGAGTAGGGGACAGCGCCTTTCATATACGGAATAATTTCTGTTCGTTGTAAGTTTTAACGTCGTTCCTTACTTTCAGTTAAAAAAAACTTGTTTTTATTTAATTTTTGAAAGTTTTTGAATTAATGCAGGTTTTGATTTTGGCTCACCGTACATGAATAATTAGAAAAAATTTTGAATGTTAATTTTACTTTTATTTGGTTAAATGGCTTTCTCGAAACCTGTTTAATTTTATTTACTAACGTTTTTATTAGTAATAAATATACGTAACTTACGAATTCACTTACGTAACGATCCTCTATATTCTTATATTTTTAATACGTATATTGGAGGGTTCGCCCCCTAGTCAATACCTTGCTCTTGAAGCTAAAAGTTCGAATTTTGTTCCAATTCTTTAAAAATAACCCCTTAATCACAAATGCCGTTAATTAGAATAAATAGCTCTTATGAAAGTACTAAATAATCTTTGGCTTAAAGAGCGAGGAATTGACTAGGGGATGAACCCAATCATATAAGTAATGTTTTCTGTCGTTTGAAGTTTTGATGTTGCTTCTTACTTTCAGTTAAATAACTTGTTTTTTTATATATAATTTCTGATCTTTATTCAAATAATGCTGGGAAATCCGGCGCCCCCTTCATAGCAACGTCCCTTCTCCCATGAAAACTTCCTTCCTGGTAAGATCCTCCCACATAACCCCCGACCCACTTCCCCCCCCACTACCAGACAAAATCTCCTCTAAAACGTCTGTATACTTCCCAATAACCAATACTATATGTTAACATTGGGTAAAGTTCATAACTTTCAGCCCTCCCCCCGGGGACTTCGGGGGATTAAGTCGTCCTAAAAGACATAGTTATCATATTTTCGACCATGTTAAACAAAATGGCTATTTCAAAATTTTGATCGGGTGACTTTGGGAAAAAATGAGCGTGGGAGGGGGCCTAGTTGCCCTCCATATTCTAGGACCGCTGGGTCGATACGATCACCCCTGGAAAAAAAAAACAACAACAAAAAACAAAATAAACACTCATCCGTGATCTTTCTTCTGGCAAAAAAATGCAAAATTCCACATTTTTGTAGATAGGAGCTTGAAACCTCCCCAGTAGGGTTCTTTGATACGCTGAATATGATGGTGTGTTTTTTTCATTAAGGTTCTATAACTTTTAGGGTGTCTTTCTCCCTTTTTTCGAAAATCAGCGAAATTTTCTCAGGCGCGTAACTTATGGTAGGTAGGACTTAACTTGATGAAACTTATATATTTCAAATCAGCATAAAAATATGATTCTTTTGATGTATCTAATGGTATCAAAATTCCGTTTTCTAAAGTTTCGGTTACCTTTGAGCCGGGGCAGTTTCGGTTACCATTGAACTGTTTGAACGACGTTAAAAAATGACTATCGTATCGACGTTTTGACTGACGAATTCCGATGATTCGAACTGGATTTATTAGGAGTTTCAAAAACTCATATCCCAGGGTAGGAAGCATGAAATTAGGTGATATAGAATTTTTTTACTCAGGCAGGAAGGATGGGGTACGTAGACCGGTAGTGGGGCTCATGATGAATAAGGAAGCTGTTAAGTCTTTTTTAGGCTAGGAAGGTATTCCCAGGTAACATTTTATCTACACCATCTCCCAGTCTAAAAAGTACCATCATACTAAGAAGTTTGTTTCCTACAGAAAGCCAAGCTAATACCTATATAATTAGCACGCTCTTAACACCTTAACTCTTATCACCATCCTTATAGAGTGGTTTAATTGAAGGAATCCTAGTGTATCCAATTATTTGGGTTGGGACGGGGGTCAGTAGCGTGACTCTGCCGGTAGGGACTTTTAAGTCCAATGCTGTTTTATTTACCTTTTACCTTTTACCCTTTGAGAACCTTGATGCATCTTGTGTCTTCTAAGTAAGTTCATCATCCCGTCAAAATTCCCTGGAAGTTTCAACTTAATGCCCTCAGCCGCTCCTACAATATTACAGATACAAAATGTTGACAAACTGCGTGCACATAGTGTTGCTTTATTCAGTTCAATTGCCCCCCCCCCCAATATTCCATAAAAATTTTAACCTAGTTCTTATCCGTCATTGAGACATTGCACATAAACCATTTCGACAGCCTAGATGCACATAGTGTCTTTTGAATTAGTTCGAAATCTCCTTTATCACTTCCTGAAAGTTTCAACTTGATACTCTTAGCCGTTCTTGAAATATCGTGGATATGCCCTTTTGAGAACCTGGACGCACATAGTGTCTTTTGAGTAAGTTCAATATCTCCCTCAGCATTCTCGAAACGTTTCAACTTAATGCCCTCAGACGCTCCTGAGATATGGCAGATAACCTCTTTTGGCATCCTGGATGCACATAGCTTCTTGAACTGAACTTAGACCATAGTTAAAAGTTAATAACATTAAATTGTTATCAGTGAAAAACATCACCCTGTCAAAATACCATCAGACCCCCAAAAAATTCACACCGTCCACCTTACTGGGGTGTACTTTTCTCTTACATGTAATAGAATGAGCAAGAGAAATTTTCACAATACTAGTCTAAGAACTATTAAAAAAAAAAAAAAATGAACAAAAAACTAGAGCCGAACTAGGCCCGCTCCACGCTACTTTTTTCCCAAAATCGTCCGGTTAAAATTTTGAGATAGCTATTTTGTTCAGCATAGGTGAAAGGCAAAATAAAATTGTCTTGGGAGATAGCATGACCCCCCCCCCCCCCCCACAGCAACTGGAGAAAAATCTTGAAGTTATAAAATTTGCCCCTTGTTTACAATTAGTATTTGTTATTGGGAAGTATGCATAGATTTTTCCGTGGGGAGGAGAGGAAGAATTTTCTGCGGGGGGGGGGGGGGGTATTTTTCACAGGGAGAAATTTCCAAGGAGATTGATGTCTCCAGGGGTAGAACTTTTCAGGGGAAATTTTACAGTGGGGAATTTGCCAGAATTCCCATACGAAATTTCTTTATATGTCTTGTTTTCTCTTTACCGGTTCAATTTTACGCGTGGAGATGTTAAGGGTAATTAGCGTAAGATGTCCGAGGTAGATTTTCTAATATCCGTAATATCCGTAGTAAAATTAAAATTTTGTCCCAGTTCCTTAAAAACGACTCCTGAAAGACAAGGGTCGTTTAATTAGAATAATAAGTAACTTTGTAAAAATGCCGGAAAAGTTTAGCGTAAGGAGCGAGGTGTTGAGGAGGGGAAACCTCCATCATATACATAATAATTTCTGTTCGTTTTAAGCTTTAGTGTTGCTCCTTACCTTGAGTTGAAAAAACTTTATTTTATTTAATTACTAAAAGGATCAAAGAATAATAAGACCCAGGTGATGACAATGTGGTAAATGAGTTTTCTAAACATGGTGGTCATGAAGTCAGAGATAAATCAGTGCATATGACGACCATGATTTTGAAAAAGGGGAAGTACCTATCAATTTTGAGTTAACTTCAATTAAACCCCTCTATAAGGATGGTGACAAGAGGTAAGGTGTTAAGAGTGTGCTAATCATAGAGGTATTAGCTTGGTTTTCTGTAGGAAACAAACTTCTTAGTATGATGGTACTTTTTAGACTGGGAGAAGGTGTTGATAAAATATTAAGAGGAGAACGGTGCAATTTTAGAAAGAAGGGGAGGATGCATTGACCAAATTTTTACTCTTAAATTAGTAATTGAGAGGTTCCCGAGTCAATCCCCTTTAGTTCTCAGTTTTATAGATTAAAAGCAAACGTTTTATTTAGTCGATGAAGGAGATTTACGGTCCAACGGTTTACGGTTAATGGAGCAACTGTCCTATCTACTACTACTACTAACAAGTCACCGCAGCACAAGCCGCCTGAGGCCGACACAGCTACGCACGCTACTCCTCCATTCCAATCTATTCAAAGCCTCCCTTTTTACACCCGCCCACGAAGTTCCCATTTCCTTTAAATCTTTTTTTATGACGTCCTCCCACCCCAGACGAGGACGACCTGCTTTACGTTTAGCCCTAGACGGTTCGCCGAAAAAGAACAATCTTTGGCAATCTCTCATCCTTCATCCGCACAACGTGCCCTAGCCACCTCAACCTTTCTTTCATTATAGCCCTAGAGAGCGGTATTGAACCACATTTTTCGTATAGCCTATTGTTTGAAATGCGGTCAGTCAGCTGGGTATCCAAAACAATCCTTAAGCAATTTTTCTGGAAAACATCTAGCAAATCTTCATCCACTTTTCAGAGCGTCCTTGCTCCAGAGCCATATTTGACCACTTTCATCACTGTAGCTTCTAATATTCTAATCTTGGTTTGCAGATTTATCTTCCTATTCTTCCAAATTTCTTTAACTGTGAAAAAACACCCTGAGCCTTGGCTATTCTACTTTTAACATCTTCACTGCTCCCACCATCTTTACTAATAATACTACCAAGGTAAGTGAAGCTGCCCACCTGATCAATCTTTTCATTACCCAACGTCACCTTTTCATCTTCACTTATTCCTAGTGTTGGAACCCTTGGTCCCAGTTTTGTCAGATAAATGTCCCTCCCAGATTCATTTCTTTGGGCCCCTTCATTATTTTCCTTCTTTAAGTAATAAATGTTAATTTTCCTATTATTATTTCGACGCCATTTCGGGTCCTTTTAACTGCGTACGTGTTTAATTGACCACGAGGGAAAAAAGTGCGCAGTTAGGGAGATTGGCCAGTATGTTAGGAGCCCTGGGATTGGCTTGGAAGATGCATTTACCACCCCTAGTAACCCCACCGCGTGCTGCGGTTAGCGGGCTGGGAGAATTTGTCATTTTTTGAGTCAGTTCATTTTTATACAGCGTGAGTGTTAATACAGTAAGACTTTTTCTATGTACCTATTTTACTTTGCAGCTTAGGCCGAGACTAAAGGGTTAATTAGAAAATCTTATCGGTAAACTTTGGCTTTAAATGTGGCCATAGACCACCCGATCACGTTAGTATAAAGGAACCGTTGGAGTAACCGCGGAAATACCACTAATTTGGGGCCCAAGAGGGATCGTCCCCCTCCAGTAAGTGGCATAGCAACTCTTTGCGCCATTTTTGCCTTTAAAGTGGTGACCCCGCACAATAAACCTCCAATAAGTGGTGGCAGCGAGTTAAGGTCCTATCAGTAAATCTGATAATTAAAAGAATTCCGCGCTTTCGAAGAGACAGGGTAATTTAGCCTACAAAAGTAGCCTATTGTAGTTACAGAGGCTATATATAAAAATCGTAAGGAGAAAATTTTTATCTGAGCTGTGCTTAGTCGGATAATAATAGGAATAAAATTTAATAATCAATAAATCACGCGAATAATTAACTTGGGAGACAAGGGAGGTTGAGCCCCCCACAGATAATCGACAAATTAAAAGAAAATAATTTTTCACAAAAGGATAAAAAGAAACATTGATAAAAGAATTTTGATTTGAACGAAAGACGTTAAATAAACCTTAAAATAATGGCGGACAAACGAAGAATTCAGACAAGATCTACCGCGGTAAAACAAAAATCGGATTCAGACACACAATTGTATGCGACTCCCTGGAAAATACCATAAGAAGAACACCATCAAATAGAACCATATATCACTCAACAGGTGAAATAGACATTTCTGGGACGTGTGAAGAGGATATTTTTAAACCAAAATCAGTAACAGAGCGATCCCCGGTACGAACCAGAGAAGAAGAGAAAAATCTAAAACAAATGCAGAAAGAATTACTCGCAGATAGAGAAGACCGAACAAAAGAAACAGTGGCGATAATACATGGGGAAAAATTATTACAAGAAAGAACGGGTATAAAAAAAAAACTCACCCTTCAAAAAAGGTACAAAAAGTAGGGGAGTTGCGGGGAGAAGAAAATATTATACAACAAGTAGACTCAGAAAAAGGAGTTAAGAGAATATAATAACAGTGAGATTCAGAGTAGGCCAAGTAGCAGGAGCAGTAGAAGCTCAACTTCCAGTAGGAGCTCGCGAAGGAGTACTCAAATAGATACGACACAACAATTATTAAATTTCATGGAGAAAGAAAGAGAGAAAGATAGACAAGAAAGAGAAAAAAAAAGGAAGAGGCTGATAGGATAGCCAGAGAGAAAAGGAGGAAGCAGACAGGGAGGAAAGAAAATACATAGTGGAAATGATTGCAGGGAGAAATTACCAAGAGCCTCAGAAATCGTCTACAATAGAGATAATGCAGGCAGTAAACCTTCAACCAATGAAGGAAAATGAAGATGTACATTTATACATATACAACTTTGAAAAAAACGGCGGAATTAAGCGGGTTGCCGAGAGAAAATTGGGTAACAAGAATACAGCCCCTCCTTAACAACAAAGCACAACTTGCATATAAAGCATTACCAATGGAATACTCAAAAGATTTTGAAAGGCTAAAACAAGCCATTTTTGAAAAATTTCAACTCTTCCCCGAGCACTTTCAAAGAAGGTTTAGAAGCGAAAGAAAACGAGACAACGAAACTTATAAAGAACACGGGTACAAATTGAAAGATATGTGTTTAAAATGGCTAAGGATAGAGAACTATACAATATTAGAAGACCTGGAAGAAATAAAAGATAAGATAACAGGAATAGTTAATAAAAAAGCGATGGAACAATTCTTAGAAAATACCTATCCAAATATGAGGATGTACTTAAAAGAGAAAAACCCACAAACAATTGAAGAAATGGCCGAATTAGCAGACAGGCACACTGAAATTAAAAGGGAGGCATTCCCACAAAAACCAAGGTTAGGAGGAAATGGTAGAAAAGAATACCCGTATACAGAAAATAAAAAGAATGCTAGCCAAATATGGCAAACACAAGGAGAAGTAACATGCTACCACTGTAACTTGGGCGGCCACTATAGCACCAATTGCCCAAATAAAGACGGTAGAAAATACGGCCAAAAACAGGAACAGTATGACGTTACCTGTTATAACTGTAATAAACGAGGACATTATGCCTCAGATTGCCGAGGCGCGAAAAAGAGTTACGACAGTAATTACAGAACAAGGGACGATGGGGCAAACGGAAGACAGGACGATCCAAGAAATGATCGATCCCGAGATAATTGGAAAAGTCTCAAACGTATAAGAGAACCGCATGGGTTAAAAGCCCTGAGAATATGAAAACTTGCGCATTTGCCGAATCACACAAAGTATGTGGCGAACTAAATGGTAAATCGGTAGAAATAGCTATTGATTTCTGCAGCGACCAAAACCTATGTACGGGAAGACTTGATAAAGAAAACCGACATAAATTACAAAAATAAAGCGGCATCGCTATGCTACTATGGAGCAGAACATAAATGTCCGACAGCTCAGGTCATAATAGAATTAGCCAATAAAGAGGGAAATACGGTTTAAAAGGAATTAAAAGTAGGGGTTGTACCTACTCTTGCGGTAGACGTTTTATTAGGGGGAGATTTCGGAAATATCGAAAACTTTCTGCACTAAAAGCAACCTCCATGATAAAAAGAGTAAATGCGGTGACACGGAGTCAAGAAAAAAAAAAGAGGGAGGCTGTGCCCCCCACTAATGAAAATGATGACCAAAATATACAAAACCCATTTCAGTTTAACGACGAGATATTCAGAAAAAATACAAAACCGAGAAAACCGAAAAGCCAAAAAAGGGCAGACAAAAAGGAATATAACCATAAACAAGAGAAATTATTGACCGCAGAAAACCAGAAAAGACCAAAGAGGAACTAACCGAAACACTCGGAATAACTTCCGAAAAATTCGCAGAACTACAAACAAACGATAAAGACTGCAGAAAAATAAAACTAGCACTAACGAATCAAAAAAATCCGCAATCTAAACAATTTTCCAGTAATGGAAATCTACTTTACAAAATAATGGAGACCGGGGAAAACGCTAGAAAACTACAACTTTTGGTACCACATGAATTAAGGAAAGCGGTAATAAAGTTGGCTCACTCAAGCCCAACGGGGGGACACATGGGATCCCAAAGAACAAGAGATAGAGTCTTGCAGCGTTTTTGGTGGAAAGGTTTAAAAAAAAGATATTATCAACTTTTGTAAAAGATGCAAAGATTGTCAATTAGTTGCATACAAAAAACCAAATGAAAAAGTTCCAATGAAAAAAATGTCCATTTTCGGAAAACCATTTAAGAGAATTTCAATGGACATTGTAGGCCCACTTCCGAAGTCTAGCGCGGGAAACAGATTCATCTTAGTTATTAATTAAATAAAAAAAAAAACAAGTTTTTTTTAACTGAAAGTAAGGAACGACATTAAAACTTAAAACGAACAGAAATTACTCCGTATATGAAGGGGGCTGTCCCCTCCTCAACGCCTCGCTCTTTACGCTAAAGTTTTTTTATTGTTTAAAAAAAAATAGAGTTGTGAGAAAGTCAAACTTTAGCGTAAAGAGCGAGGCGTTGAGGAGGGGACAGCCCCTTTCATATACGGAATAATTTCTGTTCGTTTTAATTTTTAACGTCGTTCCTTACTTTCAGTTAAAAAAACTTGTTTTTTTTATTTAATTTTTGAACGTTTTTGAATTAATGCAGGTTTTGATTTTGGCTCACCGTACATGAATAATTAAAACAAAATTTGCATATTATATTTGGTTAAATGGCTTTCTCGAAACTTGTTTAATTTTATTTACGAACGTTTTTATTAGTAATAAATATACGTAACTTAGAATTAACTTACGTAACGAACTTCTATATTCATAAATTTTTAACACGTATATTAGGGGGTTCGCCCCCTAGTCAATACCCTGCTCTTTAAACTATAGTTCAAATTTTTTTTTCCAGTTCTTTAAAAATGACCTCTTAATCACAATCAGTTGATCAGTTGAAAAACTTGTTTTTTTTATTTAATTCCTGATCTTTTCTTTAATAATGCTGGGAAATCCGGCGCCCCTTCATAGCAATGTCCCTTCCCCCATGAAAACTTCCTTCATGGAAAGATCCTTCCATATAGCCCCCTACCCTCTCCTTCCCCCACTTACCAGAAAAAATCTCTCCTCTGAAAAAGTCTGTATACTTCCCAATAACCAATACTATATGTTAACATTGAGTAAAGTTCATAACTTTCAGCCCTCCCCCTGGGGACTTTGGGGGATCAAGTCATCCTAAAAGACATTTTTATCATATTTTCGACCATGCCGAACAAAATGGCTATCTCAAAATTTTGATCGGGTGACTTTGGGAAAAAAATGAGCGTGGGAGGGGGCCTAGTTGCCCTCCCATTTTTTTTGGTCACTTAAAAAGGGCACTAGAACTTTTAATTTCCGTTCCAATGAGCCCTCCCACGATATTCTAGGACCACTGGGTCGATACGATCACCCCTGGGAAAAAAAAAACAAACAACAAACAAACAAACAAAACAAACAAATAAACACGCATCCGTGATCTTTCTTCTGGCAAAAAATGGAAAATTCCACATTTTTGTAGATAGGAGCTTGAAACTTCTACAGTAGGGTTCTCTGATACGCTGAATATGATGGTGTGATTTTCATTAAGGTTCTATAACTTTTAGGGGGTCTTTCCCCTTTTTTCGAAAATCAGCCAAATTTTCTCAGGCGCGTAACTTTTGATGGGTAAGATTAAACTTAATGAAATTTTATATTTGAAATCAGAATTAAAATCTGATTCTTTTGATGTATCTATTGGTATCAAAATCCCGTTTTTTAGAGTTTCGGTTACCATTGAGCCGGGTCGCTCCTTACTTACAGTTCGTTACCACGAACTGTTTGATGATCCGGCTACGAGATACCAAGAAGCTATCCCAATGCGAACAGTAAAATCACTAAAAGTCGCAGAAGAATTAGCGAAATATGTCTCTCGCGTCACGGAATCCCGAAGGAAATTTTAATAGATAATGGAACCAATTTTATATCGACATACATCCGAAAATTATACGAAATTCTCGGTATTAAACAAGTTTTAACTACTCCATTCCATCCTCAGACAAATGGAGTGACAGAAAGATTTAACGGAACCCTAATTAGTATGTTGAGATGTTTTGTAAGAGATGATGTAAAACAATGGGACAAAATGCTTCCTTATGTCCTTTTGCATACAGAGAAACCCCACACCAAGCTACAGGGTTCTCGCCATTTGAATTACTATATGGGACAAACCCAAGGGGGATGTTAGACATTTTAAAGGGATCATGGGAGAATGAGGAGAAAAATGAAGAAACAGTGATAACCCACTTGCTTTCACTACGAGAAAAAACTGCATAAATACCATGAAATTGCAAAACAAGCACTGGGGAAATATGCAGACAAAACGAAAAAACATGGTACGATAAATCCGCCCGAAATGCAAGAATTCAAGGAAGGGGAGGAAGTCCTCATTTTATTACCGGACGGAAATAATAAATTGGAAGTAAGATGGAAGGGACCGTTTAAGGTGAAAAAGAAAATGAACGATGTAAATTATATGATAGAATTAGATGGAGCAAGAAAAAAGGAAGAAGTTTACCATGTGAATTTACTGAGAAAATTTAACCAGGAAAATGAAAAAGAAAACCTCAAGAATCCGCAAAAGTGCTGTCTCATGATTTCGACCTCAGAACATGACGAGGAAAGTGCCCCTTTAGGTACAATAGATCCGGCAGAAACACATATAAACGCCATTGAAAGGGTTTCGGCGGAAACATATCTGAGCCAGGCTCAGAAATCCCAATTAAATAAGTTATTCACGGAATGTGCAGACGTATTAACAGACCAAATCGGAAAAACAGAAAATGTAGTACATAAAATACTATTAAAGGACAAGAAACCAATAAAACAATACCCATACCGAATACCGGAAACAAAAAGAAAAGAAATGAAAAAAGAAATTGACAGAATACTCGAGTTAGGGGTGATAGAACCATCAAATTCAGAATTTTCAGCACCAGTCGTATTAGTCCCGAAGAAAGATGGCTCCATTAGATTTTGCTTAGACTACAGAAAACTGAATAATATTTCCGAATCAGCCGCGTACCCAATACCAAGAATGGATGAAATTCTAGAGTCAGTTGGCTCCGCAAAATTTATAAATTTTAGACTTGAGAAGGGGATGTTGGCAAGTAAAAATGGACCCAGATGATTCAGCCAAAACTGCCTTTATTACTCCATTTGGGTTGTACCAATTTAGGTACATGCCATTCGGACTAAAAGGGGCACCAGCAACATTCCAAAGGCTAGTAGATTATATTTTAAATTCCTTACCCTATACAAGAGCCTACTTGCATGATATTATAGTATTTTCGAACTCGTTCAATGAACATCTAATCCATATGGAACAAGTATTAACCAGGCTGAGGAGAGCAGGACTAACTTTGAATGTAGAAAAATGTAAATTAGTGCAGACACAGACAGAATACCTGGGACACAAGATAGGAAACGATATAATAGCCCCATTAAGGGAAAAAACAGAAAAAATTAGAAACGCAGCAGTACCGACCACAAAGAAAAAAGTTCGGTCATTTTTGGGGTTGGCAGGATATTATCAAAAATTCAAACCAAATATTGCAACAATTGCTACACCTTTGACGGAGTTAACGAGAAAGGGGGCCGTAGACCCCATTAAATGGTCACAAATTGAAAAAAATGCATTTGATATACTGAAAGATGCTCTTTGTAGCGAAAGGATACTGAGAAATCCAGATTTTTCCTTACCATTTGTGCTACAAACTGACAGTTCAGATTAAGGATTAGGGGCAGTTCTATCCCAAAATTTTGAAGATGGGGAACATCCAATCACATTTATATCCAGGAAATTATCGAAAGCAGAATTAAATTATAGCACAATTGAAAAAGAATGCCTCGCTGTAATTTATGCAGTCAAAAAACTGGACTATTATGTATATGGACGAAAATTTACAATAGTGACAGACCACAACCCATTGAAATGGCTAAATATAATGAAGCCAGATAACCGACGATTAGCACGGTGGGCCCTGTGCCTACAAGAATACGACTTCGAAATAAAGTCAAGACCAGGGACAGATAACGGGAACGCTGACGGCATGGCCCGATTGGAATAAAGAGATATATAAACAATAGGGGGAAAAAATAAAATGTCGGATGGGCTGTGCCTTGAAAACATAGACAATAAGGGGGAAAAGAGGTCAAAGACCCATGGGGAATAAAAGAAGATAATTACAAAAGAGAGATGAATGGCCTACAACGGGTAGGGGGAAAGTTGGGAGATATTGAATGTCGAGTCAGACTGGAAAAATTTGGAAATGAAACTGAAATTAGTATTATCAATTTAAAAGATATGTCGATCCTTTAAGAGGGGGGGGGGGAAGTCCCTTGGGGAAGATCCCCTGCGGGAAGTCGGAAAAGATGGCCATTTTCCCCAATGCACAACTGGCGGACAAGTTGTGATCTCTTTACCGAGATTTTGCCTTTCTGATCTGAAGTCCATGGGGGATAATCTCTCCTAGTCACTTCATACTTCACCCAAACCGTTGTCCAGTAACCCTATTCATAGTTGTTATTCTTCATGGGAATCGACAATTATTTCTGGCAAATTGTATTCAGTGGGAGATGTATCCAAATTTCATTTTCAATTAGCATCAACGTATATTCTCCAGTTAATTATCTCGGGGGAAAGAAACCAGAAAAAAAAGCGATTCATGGTTCACTCAGATTTCATTTCCTAAACTTCATTTTCCTAAACCCTTATCGTTTTCACAGGCCTGTGTATTTTCGGCCTTAGACTATTTGAAATTATGCCAAGGGGCAATTTACTTTTTTATCGAGATTTGGGGTTGTTTTCCACAGATGGAAATTAAGAGGCTAGTGCTGCCAATTTTTCACAATGGCTGGCATCATCGAAAGTGCCAGAAACTGATTCTCTGCTCCTCTCAAATGTAAATTCGTGAGAGCAAGGAAATTTTTTGTTTTTGATTTGTGCTGTGCACAATGAATTCCTACGAATCTTGGGGACTTGGATTTTCCAAACCAAACGCGCATGTTAGACGATCTAGACCATGGTGATCCTACAATGGAGACGTGTCGAGGACGACGGATCCAGAGCCAAGCAGAGGAAGCACAGGCATTGGTAGAAGAGAAGATACCAGTCTAATGATTTTGAGTTTAGTGTTATGATATTGTGTTTGAATTTCCAGCCAATCCAACAGGGATGTGGGCCATTTATCATAGGGGGGAGGTGTTGGAACCCTTGGTCCCAGTTTTGTCAGATAAATGTCCCTCCCAGATTTATTTCTTGGGCCCCTTCATTATTTTCCTTCTTTAAGTAATAAATGTTAATTTTCCTATTATTTTTGCGACGCCATTTTGGGTCCTTTTAACTGCGTGCGTGTTTAATTGACCACGAGGGAAAAAAGTGCGCAGTTAGGGAGATTGGCCAGTATGTTAGGAGCCCTGGGATTGGCTGGGAAGATGCATTTACCACCCCTAGTAACCCCACCGCGTGCTGCGGTTAGCGGGCTGGGAGAATTTGTCCTTTTTTGAGTCAGTTCATTTTTATACAGCGTGAGTGTTAAAACAGTAAGAATTTTTCTATGTATCTATTTTACTTTGCAGCTTAGGCCGAGATTAAAGGGTTAATTAGAAAATCTTATCGGTAAACTTTGGCTTTAAATGTGGCCATAGACCACCCGATCACGTTAGTATAACGGAACCGTTGGAGTAACCGCGGAAATCCCACTAATTTGGGGCCCAAGAGGGATCGTCCCCCTCCAGTAAGTGGCATAGCAACTCTTTGCGCCATTTTTGCCTTTAAAAGTGGTGACCCCGCACAATAAACCTCCAATACCTAGCCTTATTTAATTAGTCTTCTTGACATTAATTTTCAAACCTATTCTAGCACCCTGAACTTGCAAAACCTCTAAAACTTCATTCATTTTGCTCAGACTTTCATCCAGGATGCTTAAATCATTGGCATAATCTAAGTCCAGGAGAATTTTTCCTCCCCATTTGATTCGGTGGTCTCCCATTGCCTTTCCTATGCTCCTTAAGACAAAGTCCATCAAAATAATCCAACATAAAGGGGGATAGAACCCAACCCTGCGTAAATCCTGATTTAATACAAAACCAGCTGCTAACCTCATTTCCTACCTTAACCACAGCAGTGTTATTCTCGTACATAGCACTAATCACTTTAATGTATTTGTCTGGTATACCATTTAAGGAAAAAGCCTTTACTAAAGCTCTTCTATCAACAGAATCTAACGCTTGCTCATAATCTATAAGACGGAGGACAAAAGGTGTTTGAAAATTCAGGTACTTCTCAATTATTAGCCTAAGAGTGAAAATTTGGCCGACACATGCTCTACCTGAGTAGTTATCTAGGTTCCGTTTCTGACGGAGGTATAGCAATTACCATGCTATTCTATGTTCCTTCCATTGTTATTCAATGGGACCTCTACACGTGATTAAACACGTTATAAAACTACGTGCTATTTGCTTATGTCCTGTTGGTACCATTCCAAACGAGTGGGGATTCCCCGCCTGTTCCTAAACATTGCAAAAAAGAAACACGCTTTTACAATCGGAATTCATTGATTGACATTTGCAAAAAAGGGGTAATAAGTGATTGGATAATTTTTTAACGTGAAGGGTCAATTTTGGAGGGAAAACCAAACATACTCAGAATCGAAAATAAATGGGATCTGCCTCAAGGGGAAGGCTCAGAGGCCCCTCGATCCCCCATTTCTGAGGGCAGGGGAGGGGGGTCAATTTTGGAGGGAAAACCAAAAATACTCAGAATCGAAAATAAATGGAATCTGCCTCAAGGGGAAGGCTCAGAGGCCCTTCGTTCCCCCATTTCTGAGGGCAGGGGAGGGGGGTCAATTTTGGAAGGAAAAATCAAAAATACTCAGAATCGAACATAAAAGGGATCTGCCTCAAGGGGAAGGGTCAGAGGCCCTTCGTTCCCCCATTTCTGAGGGCAGGGGGGGAGGGGTCAATTTTGGAGGGAAAATCAAAAATACTAAGAATCGAAAATAAATGGGATCTGCCTCAAGGGGAAGGCTCAGAGGCCCTTCGTTCCCCCATTTCTTAGGGCAGGGGAGGAGCGGGTCAATTTTGGAGGGAAAACCAAAAATACTCAGAATCGAAAATAAATGGGATCTGCCTCAAGGGGAAGGCTCAGAGGCCCTTCGTTCCCCCATTTCTGAGGGCAGGGGAGGAGGGGGTCAATTTTGGAGGGAAAACCAAAAATACTCAGAATCGAAAATAAATGGGATCTGCCTCAAGGGCAAGGCTCAGAGGCCCCTCCTTCCTCCATTTCTGAGGGCTGGGGAGGGGGGTCAATTTTGGAGGGAAAATCAAAAATACTCAGAATCGAAAATAAATGGGATCTGCCTCAAGGGGAAGGCTCAGAGGCCCCTCCTTCCCCCATTCCTGAGGGTAGGGGAGGGGGGGGTTTAAATTTTGGAGGGAAAACCAAAAATACTTTTTTTGGTCTGTGTTTGTCTCTTTGGGCTGTGTGTGTCTCTTTGGGTGTTTGTGTCTCTTTGGGCTGTGTGTGTCTCTTTAGGCTGTTTGAGTCTTTTTGGTCTGTGTTTTGTCTCTTTGGGTTGTGTTTCTCTTTGGACTGTGTGTGTCTCTTTGGGCTGTTTGTGTCTCTTAGGGCTGTGTGTGTCTCTTTGGGATGTGTGTCTCTCTGGGTTGTTTGAGTCTTTTTGGTCTGTTTGTGTCTCTTTAGGTTGTTTGAGTCTTTTTGGTCTGTGTGTGTCTCTTCAGGCTGTGTGTGTCTCTTTAGCCTGTGCGTGTCTCTTTGGGCTGTGTGTGTCTCTCTGTTGGATGTATGCGTCTCTTTGGGCCCGTATATACGTCTCTTTGGGCTGTATGTGTCTCTTTGGGCTGTGGGTGTCTCTTTGTGATGTGTGTGTCTCCTTAGGCTGTGTGTGTCTCTTTGGACTGTGTGTCTTTTTTTTGGGATGTTTGAGTCTTTTTGGTCCGTATGTATCTCTTTGGGCTATGTGTTTTCTCTTTGGGCTGTTTGAGTCTTTTTTGGTCTGTGTTTTTGTCTCTTTGGGTTGTGTTTCTCTTTGGGCTGTGTATGTCTGTTTGGGCTGTTTTTGTGTCTCTTAGGGCTATGTGTGTCTATTTTGGGATGTGTGTCTCTTTGGGCTGTTTGAGTCTTTTTGGTCTGTTTTTGTGTCTCTTTGGGTTGTTTGAGTCTTTTTTTGGTGTATGTCTGTCTCTTTGGGTTGTTTGTGTCTCTTTGGGCTGTCTGTGTTTCTTTGGGCTATGTGGGTCTCTTTGGGCTGTTGAGTCTTTTTGGTCTGTTTGTGTCTCTTTGGGCTATTTGAGTCTTTTTGGTCTGTGTTTTGTCTCTTTGGGCTGTTTGCGTCTCTTTGGGCTGTTTGAGTTGTTTTTGGTCTGTGTTTGTCTCTTTGGGCTGTGTGTGTCTCTTTGGGGTGTTTGTGTCTCTTTGGGCTGTGTGTGTCTCTTTAGGCTGTTTGAGTCTTTTGGTCTGTGTTTGTCTCTTTTGGGTGTGTTTCTCTTTGGGATGTGTGTGTCTCTTTGGGCTGTTTGTGTCTCTTAGGGCTATGTGAGTCTCTTTGGGATGTGCGTCTCTTTGAGCTGTTTGAGTCTTTTGGTCTGTTTGTGTCTCTTTAGGTTGTTCGAGTCTTTTCGGTCTGTGTGTGTCTCTTCGGGCTGTGTGTGTCTCTTTGGGCTGTGTGTGTCTCTCTGTTGGATGTATGCGTGTCTTTGGGCCCGTGTACGTCTCTTTGGGCTGTATGTGTCTCTTTGGGCTGTGGGTGTCTCTTTGTGATGTGTGTGTGTCTCCTTAGGCTGTGTGTGTCTTTTTAGACTGTGTGTCTTTTTTTTTGGATTTTTGAGTCTTTTTGGTCCGTATGTGTCTCTTTGGGCTATGTGTTTTCTCTTTGGGCTGTTTGAGTCTTTTTTGGTCTGTGTTTTTGTCTCTTTGGGTTGTGTTTCTCTTTGGGCTGTGTATGTCTGTTTGGGCTGTTTTTGTGTCTCTTAGGGCTATGTGTGTCTCTTTGGGAAGTGTGTCTCTTTGGGCTGTTTGAGTCTTTTTGGTCTGTTTTTGTGTCTCTTTTGGGTTGTTTGAGTCTATTTTTGGTGTAGGTTTGTCTCATTGGGTTGTTTGTGTCTCTTTGGGCTGTTTGTGTTTCTTTGGGCTATGTGGGTCTCTTTGGGCTGTTTGAGTCTTTTTGGTCTGTTTGTGTCTCTTTGGGCTATTTGAGTCTTTTTGGTCTGTGTTTGTCTCTTTGGGCTGTTTGCGTCTTTTTGGGCTGTTTGAGTTTTTTTTGGTCTGTGTTGTCTCTTTGGGCTGTGTGTGTCTCTTTGGGGTGTTTGTGTCTCTTTGGGCTGTGTGTGTCTCTTTAGGCTGTTTGAGTCTTTTGGTCTGTGTTTGTCTCTTTGGGTTGTGTTTCTGTTTGGGATGTGTGTGTCTCTTTGGGCTGTTTGTGTCTCTTAGGGCTGTGTGTGTCTCTTTGGGATGTGCGTCTCTTTGAGCTGTTTGAGTCTTTTTGGTCTGTTTGTGTCTCTTTGGGCTTTATGTGTCTCTTTGGACTGTGGGTGTCTCTTTGTGATGTGTGTGTCTATTTAGGCTGTGTGCGTCTCTTTGGACTGTGTGTCTTTTTGGTCTGTATGTGTCTCTTTGGGCTATGTGTTTCTCTTTGGGCTGTGGTCTCTAAACAGTTCATGATAAAAAATAGTTTGGGACAACAAAAAAAAAAAGGTTCGGCGATACGTATTTCACGGGCTGTGTGTGCCTCTCTGTTTTATGTGTGCATCTCTTTGGGTCCGTGTGCGTCTCTTTGGGCTGTATGTGTCTCTTTAGGCTGTGGGTGTCTCTTTGTGATGTGTGTGTCTCTTTAGGCTGTGTGTGTCTCTTTGGGCTATGTGTTTTTCTTTGGGCTGTTTGAGTCATTTTGGTCTGTGTTTGTCTCTTTGGGTTGTGTTTCTCTTTAGGCTGTGTGTGTCTCTTTGGGGCTGTTTGTGTCTCTTAGGGCTATGTGTGTCTCTTTGGGCTGTGTGTCTCTTTGGACTGTTTGAGTCTTTTTGGTCTGTTTGTGTCTCTTTGGGTTGTTTGAGTCTTTTTGGTCTGTGTTTGTCTCTTTGGGACTGTTTGTGTCTCTTTGGGCTGTTTGTGTTTCTTTGGACTATGTGTGTTTCTTTGGACTGTTTGAGTCTTTTTGTTCTGTTTGTGTCTCTTTGGGTTGTTTGAGTCTTTTTGGTCTATGTTTGTCTCTTTGGGACTGTTTGTGTCTCTTTGGGACTGTTTGTGTTTCTTTGGGCTATGTGTGTCTCTTTGGACTGTTTGAGTCTTTTTGGTCTGTTTGTGTCTCTTTGGGCTGTTTGAGTCTTTTTGGTATGTGTTTGACTCTTTGCCGTCTCTTGGGGCTGTTTGAGTCTTTTTGGACTGTTTGTGTCTCTTTGGGCTATTTGAGTCTTTTTGGTCTGTGTTTGTCTCTTTGGGCTGTTTGCGTCTCTTTGGGCTGTTTGAGTTGTTTTTGGTCTGTGTTTGTCTCTTTGGGCTGTGTGTGTCTCTTTGGGGTGTTTGTGTCTCTTTGGGCTGTGTGTGGTGTCTCTTTAGGCTGTTTGAGTCTTTTTGGTCTGTGTTTGTCTCTTTGGGTTGTGTTTCTCTTTTGGATGTGTGTGTCTCTTGGGGGCTGTTTGTGTCTCTTAGGGCTATGTGAGTCTCTTTGGGATGTGCGTCTCTTTGAGCTGTTTGAGTCTTTTTGGTTGTTTGTGTCTCTTTAGGTTGTTCGAGTCTTTTCGGTCTGTGTGTGTCTCTTCGGGCTGTGTGTGTCTCTTTAGGCTGTGTGTGTCTCTCTGTTGGATGTATGCGTGTCTTTGGGCCCGTGTACGTCTCTTTGGGCTGTATGTGTCTCTTTGGGCTGTGGGTGTCTCTTTGTGATGTGTGTGTGTCTCCTTAGGCTGTGTGTGTCTTTTTGGACTGTGTGTCTTTTTTTTGGATTTTTGAGTCTTTTTGGTCCGTATGTGTCTCTTTGGGCTATGTGTTTTCTCTTTGGGCTGTTTGAGTCTTTTTTGGTCTGTGTTTTTGTCTCTTTGGGTTGTGTTCTCTTTGGGCTGTGTATGTCTGTTTGGGGTCTGTTTTTGTGTCTCTTAGGGCTATGTGTGTCTCTTTTGGGAAGTGTGTCTCTTTGGGCTGTTTGAGTCTTTTTGGTCTGTTTTTGTGTCTCTTTGGGTTGTTTGAGTCTATTTTTGGTGTAGGTTTGTCTCATTGGGTTGTTTGTGTCTCTTTGGGCTGTTTGTGTTTCTTTGGGCTATGTGGGTCTCTTTGGGCTGTTTGAGTCTTTTGGTCTGTTTGTGTCTCTTTGGGCTATTTGAGTCTTTTTGGTCTGTGTTTGTCTCTTTGGGCTGTTTGCGTCTTTTTGGGCTGTTTGAGTTTTTTTTGGTCTGTGTTTGTCTCTTTGGGCTGTGTGTGTCTCTTGGGGTGTTTGTGTCTCTTTGGGCTGTGTGTGTCTCTTTAGGCTGTTTGAGTCTTTTTTGGTCTGTGTTTGTCTCTTTGGGTTGTGTTTCTCTTTGGGATGTGTGTGTCTCTTTGGGCTGTTTGTGTCTCTTAGGGCTGTGTGTGTCTCTTTGGGATGTGCGTCTCTTTGAGCTGTTTGAGTCTTTTTGGTCTGTTTGTGTCTCTTTGGGCCTTATGTGTCTCTTTGGACTGTGGGTGTCTCTTTGTGATGTGTGTGTCTATTTAGGCTGTGTGCGTCTCTTTGGACTGTGTGTCTTTTTGGTCTGTATGTGTCTCTTTGGGCTATGTGTTTCTCTTTGGGCTGTGGTCTCTAAACAGTTCATGATAAAAAATAGTTTGGGACAACAAAAAAAAAAAAGGTTCGGCGATACGTATTTCACGGGCTGTGTGTGCCTCTCTGTTTTATGTGTGCGTCTCTTTGGGTCCGTGTGCGTCTCTTTGGGCTGTATGTGTCTCTTTAGGCTGTGGGTGTCTCTTTGTGATGTGTGTGTCTCTTTAGGCTGTGTGTGTCTCTTTGGACTGTGTGTCTTTTTTGGGGGGGTGTTTGAGTCTTTTTGGTCTGTATGTGTCTCTTTGGGCTATGTGTTTTTCTTTGGGCTGTTTGAGTCATTTTGGTCTGTGTTTGTCTCTTTGGGTTGTGTTTCTCTTTAGGCTGTGTGTGTCTCTTTGGGCTGTTTGTGTCTCTTAGGGCTATGTGTGTCTCTTTGGGCTGTGTGTCTCTTTGGACTGTTTGAGTCTTTTTGGTCTGTTTGTGTCTCTTTGGGTTGTTTGAGTCTTTTGGTCTGTGTTTGTCTCTTTGGGACTGTTTGTGTCTCTTTGGGCTGTTTGTGTTTCTTTGGACTATGTGTGTTTCTTTGGACTGTTTGAGTCTTTTTGTTCTGTTTGTGTCTCTTTGGGTTGTTTGAGTCTTTTTGGTCTATATTTGTCTCTTTGGGACTGTTTGTGTGTCTCTTTGGGACTGTTTGTGTTTCTTTGGGCTATGTGTGTCTCTTTGGACTGTTTGAGTCTTTTTGGTCTGTTTGTGTCTCTTTTGGGCTGTTTGAGTCTTTTTGGTATGTGTTTGACTCTTTGCCGTCTCTTGGGGCTGTTTGAGTCTTTTTGGACTATGTATGTCTCTTTGAGCTGTGGGTTGATTTTGCAGAAGGATGTATTAGCGAAGTCATAGTGGAGGGCGAGTTGCTAGCGAAAAAATCTAAGCTAATAAGGGTTTTTGACCGTAAACTCTAGTTTTTTGTCAGTTTGTAGTTTACGCACTAATAGGATTGAATCATAGAGAAACAACGAATTTACCTTTTAAAAAAATGTGACTCAAAGACGTTTCGTTCTTTTCACTGGTTTGAAATTGCATACAAACGAGCCAATCAGATGTTACAATCCTTTTGTTTGCTCAAAATTCGACAAAGCAACGACGGTTAGCCTAGTTTATTTTACATGATATTTCTAAAGCCAATTAAGATGAAGAAATATCTTCAAAGTCAAGGCTATAAAAAAATAAAGTTCTGGATATTTTTGTCAGTTTGAAGTTTACGCACTAATAGGATTGAATCATAGAGAAACAACGAATTTACCTTTAAAAAAATGTGACTCAAAGACGTTTCGTTCTTTTCACTGGCTTGAAATTGCATACAAACGAGCCAATCAGATGTTAGAGTCCTTTTGTTTGCTCAAAATTCGACAAAGCAACGACGGTTAGCCTAGTTTATTTTACATGATATTTCTAAAGCCAATTAAGATGAAGAAATGTCTTCAAAGTCAAGGCTATAAAAAAAAATATAGTTCTGGATATTTTTGTCAGTTTGTAGTTTACGCACTAATATCAATATCAGTAACGATTCTACTTGAACTTTCTCCAAGTTGATCAAATTAGTCTCTTATCAGTTCATGATAAAAAAAAATAGTTTGGGACAAGAAAAAAAAACTAAAATAATGTCGTGAAGTCATTTTAAACACTCAGAGCAGGAGGGTGTTGGGATTGAATCATAGAGAAATAATGAATTTACTTTTAAAAAAAATGTGACTCAAAGACGTTTCGTTTCTTTTCACTGGCTTGAAATTGCATACAAACGAACCAATCAGATGTTACAATCCTTATGTTTGCTCAAAATTTGACAAAGCAACGACGGTTAGGCTACTTTATTTTGCATGTTATTTCTAAAGCCAATTAAGATGAAGAAATGTCTTCAAAGTCAAGGCTATAAGAAAAAAAAGTTCTGGATATTTTTGTCAGTTTGTAGTTTACGCACTAATATCAATATCAGTAACGATTCTATTTGAACTTTCTCCAAGTTGATCAAATTGGTCTCTAAACAGTTCATGATAAAAAAATAGTTTGGGACAAGAAAAAAAAAACAAACCTAAAATAATGTCGTGAAATCATTTTCAACACTCAGAGCAGGGGGTGTTGGGATTGAATCATAGAGAAACAACGAATTTACCTTTTAAAAAAAATGTGACTCAAAGACGTTTCGTTCTTTTCACTGGCTTGAAATTGCATACAAACGAGCCAATCAGATGTTACAATCCTTTTGTTTGCTCAAAATTCGACAAAGCAACGACGGCTAGGCTAGTTTATTTTGCATGATATTTCTAAAGCCAATTAAGATGAAGAAATGTCTTCAAAGTCAAGGCTATAAGAAAAATAGATTTCTGGATATTTTTGTCAGTTTGTAGTTTACGCACCAATATCAATATCAGTAACGATTCTATTTGAACTTTCTCCAAGTTGATCAAACTGGTCTCTAAACAGTTCATGATAAAAAAATAGTTTGGGACAAGAAAAAAAAAACCTAAAATAATGTCTTGAAATCATTTTCAACACTCAGAGCAGGAGGGTGTTGGGATTGAATCATAGAGAAACAACGAATTTACTTTTTTTTTAAAATGTGACTCAAAGACGTTTCGTTCTTTTCACTGGCTTGAAATTGCATACAAACGAACCAATCAGATGTTACAATCCTTATGTTTGCTCAAAATTCGACAAAGCAACGACGGTTAGGCTACTTTATTTTGCATGTTATTTCTAAAAGCCAATTAAGATGAAAAAATGTCTTCAAAGTCAAGGCTATAAGAAAAAAAAAAGTTCTGGATATTTTTGTCAGTTTGTAGTTTACGCACTAATATCAATATCAGTAACGATTCTATTTGAACTTTCTCCAACTTGATCAAATTGGTCTCTAAACAGTTCATGATGAAAAAAAATAGTTTGGGACAAGAAAATAAAAAAACCTAAAATAATGTCGTGAAATCATTTTCAACACTCAGAGCAGGGGGGTGTTGGGATTGAATCATAGAGAAACAACGAATTTACTTTAAAAAAAAATAAATCATCTTCAACACTCAGGGCAGAGGGGTGTTGGGATTGAATCATAGAGAAACAACGAATTTACTTTTCAAAAAAAATGTGACTCAAAGACGTTTCGTTCTTTTCACTGGCTTGAAATTGCATACAAACGAACCAATCAGATGTTATAATCCTTATGTTTGCTCAAAATTCGACAAAGCAACGACGGTTAGGCTACTTTATTTTGCATGTTATTTCTAAAGCCAATTAAGATGAAGAAATGTCTTCAAAGTCAAAGCTATAAAAAAAAAAAGTTCTGGATATTTTTGTCAGTTTGTAGTTTACGCACTAATATCGATATCAGTAACAATTCTATTTGAACTTTCTCCAAGTTGATCAAATTTGTCTCTAAACGGTTCATGATAAAAAATAGTTTGGGACAAGAAAAAAAAAACCTAAAATAATGTCTTGAAATCATTTTCAACACGCAGAGCAGGGGGGGGGGGTGTTGGGATTGAATCATAGAGAAACAACGAATTTACTTAAAAAAAAAATGTGACTAAAAGACGTTTCATTCTTTTCACTGGCTTTAAATTGTATACAAACGTGCCAATCAGATGTTACAATCCTTTTGTTTGCTCAAAATTTGACAAAGCAACGACGGTTAGGCTAGTTTATTTTGCATGATATTTCTAAAGCGAATTAAGATGAAAAAATGTCTTCAAAGTCAATGCTATAAGAAAAAAAAGTTCTAGATATTTTTGTCAGTTTGTAGTTTACGCACTAATATCAATATCAGGAACGATTCTATTTGAACTTTCTCCAAGTTCATCAAATTGGTCTCTAAACAGTTCATGATAAAAAAAATAGTTTGGGACAAGAAAAAAAAATATATTGTAAGTAAGTAACACACTCTTTCTTGAAGTCACCTCTTGGATACACAATACAGATACTTCATTCAAGAAATTATGAAAAAATCGCAAGTAAGTAACAAACTCTTTCTTGATTTCTCCATTTGGATGCACAATACAGAAATTTAATTCAAGAAATTATGAAAAAAAATGTAAGTAAGTAAGTAACAAACTCTATGCTTTTTCAGCATCAATTGTCGGATATGTTGAATAAAATATGCAAAGTCGACATAGTTTTATTTCAATTTTTAAGGTTAATTTAGACGAGGTTACGTGCGCGTACGTAACCTCGTCTAAATTAACCTTAAAAATTGAAATAAAGCACACACAGCCTAAAGAGACACACACATCACAAAGAGACACCCACAGCCTAAAGAGACACATACAGCCCAAAGAGACGCACACGGACCCAAAGAGACGCACACATAAAACCGAGAGACACACACAGCCCGTGAAATACGTATCGCCGAACCTTTTTTTTTGTTGTCCCAAACTATTTTATAATCATGAACTGTTTAGAGACCACAGCCCAAAGAGAAACACATAGCCCAAAGAGACACATACAGACCAAAAAGACTCAAACACCCCATAAAGACACAGTCCAAAGAGACACACACAGCCTAAAGAGACACACACATCACAAAGAGACGCCCGCAGTCCAAAGAGACACATAAAGCCCAAAGAGACGCAAACAGGCTAAAGAGACACACACAGCCCGAAGAGACAAACACAGACCAAAAAGACTCGAACAACCTAAAGAGACACAAACAGACAAAAAGACTCAAACAGCTCAAAGAGACCCACATCCCAAAGAGACACACACAGCCCGAAGAGACAAACACAGACCAAAAAGACTCGAACAGCCCAAAGAGACACAAACAACCCAAAGAGACAAAGATACACCAAAAAAAGACTCAAACAACCCAAAGAGACACAAAAAACAGACCAAAAAGACTCAAACAGCCCAAAGAGACACACATCCCAAAAGAGACACACATAGCCCTAAGAGACACAAAAACAGCCCAAACAGACATACACAGCCCAAAGAGAAACACAAACCCAAATTGACAAAAACACAGACCAAAAAAGACTCAAACAACCCAAAGAGAAAACACATAGCCCAAAGAGACACAAACGGACCAAAAAGACTCAAACATCCCAAAAAAAAGACACACAGTCCAAAGAGACACACACAGCCTAAGGAGACACACACACATCACAAAGAGACACCAACAGCCCAAAGAAACACATAGAGCCCAAAGAGACGTACACGGGCCCAAAGAGACTAATACTCCAACAGAGAGACACACAGCCCAAAGAGACACACACAGGCTAAAAAGACACACACAGCCCGAAGAGACACACACAGACCAAAAAGACTCAAACAGCCTAAAGAGACACAAACAGACCAAAAAGACTCAAACAACCCAAGGAGACACACATCCCAAAGAGACAAACACAGCCCTAAGAGACACAAACAGCCCAAAGAGACACACACAGTCCAAAGAGAAACGCAACCCAAAGAGACAAACACAGACCAAAAAGACTCAAACAGCCTAAAGAGACACACACAGCCCAAAGAGACACAAACACCCCTAAGAGACACACACAGCGCAAAGAGACAAACACAGACCAAAAAAAACTCAAACAGCCCAAAGAGACGCAAACAGCCCAAAGAGACAAACACTAACCAAAAAGACTCAAACAACCTAAAGAGACACAAACAGACCAAAAAGACTCAAACAGCCAAAAGAGACACACATCCCAATGAGACACACACAGCCCTAAGAGACACAAACAGCCCGAAGAGACACACACAGTCCAAAGAGAAAACACAACCCAAAGAGACAAACACAGACCAAAAAGACTCAAACAGCCTAAAGAGACACACACAGCCCAAAGAGACATAAACACCCCAATGGGACGCACACAGCCCAAAGAGACAAACACAGACCAAAAAAAGTATTTTTGGTTTTCCCTCCAAAATTGACCCCCCTCCCCTGCCCTCAGAAATGGGGGAACGAAGGGCCTCTGAGCCTTCCCTTGAGGCAGATCCCATTTATTTTCGATTCTGAGTATTTTTGGTTTTCCCTCCAAAATTGACCCTTCACGTTAAAAAATGATCCAATCGCTAATTACCCCTTTTTTGCAAATGTCAATCAATGAATTCCGATTGTAATAGCGTGTTTCTTTTTTGCAATGTTTAGGAAGAGGCGGGGGAATCCCCACTCGTTTGGAATGGTACCAAACAGGACATAAGCAAATAGCACGTAGTTTTATAACGTGTTTAATCACGTGTAGAGGTCCCATTGAATAACAATGGAAGGAACATAGAATAGCATGGTAATTGCTATACCTCCGTCAGAAATGGAACCTAGATAACACACAACCCAAAGAGACAAACACAGACCAAAAAGACTCAAACAGCCTAAAGAGACACACACAGCCCAAAGAGACACAAACACCCCTAAGAGACACACACAGCGCAAAGAGACAAACACAGACCAAAAAAAAAACTCAAACAGCCCAAAGAGACGCAAACAGCCCAAAGAGACAAACACTAACCAAAAAAGACTCAAACAACCTAAAGAGACACAAACAGACCAAAAAGACTCAAACAGCCAAAAGAGACACACATCCCAATGAGACACACACAGCCCTAAGAGACACAAACAGCCCGAAGAGACACACACAGTCCAAAGAGAAACACAACCCAAAGAGACAAACACAGACCAAAAAGACTCAAACAGCCTAAAGAGACACACACAGCCCAAGAGACATAAACACCCCAATGGGACGCACACAGCCCAAAGAGACAAACACAGACCAAAAAAAGTATTTTTGGTTTTCCCTCCAAAATTGACCCCCCTCCCCTGCCCTCAGAAATGGGGGAACGAAGGGCCTCTGAGCCTTCCCTTGAGGCAGATCCCATTTATTTTCGATTCTGAGTATTTTGGTTTTCCCTCCAAAATTGACCCTTCACGTTAAAAAATGATCCAATCGCTAATTACCCCTTTTTTGCAAATGTCAATCAATGAATTCCGATTGTAATAGCGTGTTTCTTTTTTGCAATGTTTAGGAAGAGGCGGGGAATCCCCACTCGTTTGGAATGGTACCAACAGGACATAAGCAAATAGCACGTAGTTTTATAACGTGTTTAATCACGTGTAGAGGTCCCATTGAATAACAATGGAAGGAACATAGAATAGCATGGTAATTGCTATACCTCCGTCAGAAATGGAACCTAGATAACTACTTACCTGTCCTAAAACCGCACTGTTCTTCGCTTAAAACTTTGTCTACGGCATCTCTCATTCTAAAAAGTATCATATTACTAAGTAGTTTACTACCTACTGAGACCAGACTGATGCCTCGATAATTACAACACTCACTTTTATCACCTTTCTTATAAAGTGGCTTAATTAAGGTTTTCCTAAAATCATTAGGTACTTCCCTTTTTTTCAAAAAATCATATTCATAATCTTCAGTAACTTATTTCTAACCTCAGACCCACTATATATAAGACACTCATTTACCACCCTATCAGCACATGGAGCCTTATTATTTTTTAATCCTTTTAGCACTGTCGCTGATTCCTCCTCAGAAAAAAAAATG
Organism: Artemia sinica; assembly: GCA_027921565.1. Classification (NCBI taxonomy): domain Eukaryota; kingdom Metazoa; phylum Arthropoda; class Branchiopoda; order Anostraca; family Artemiidae; genus Artemia; species Artemia sinica. The sequence continues at coordinate 1,894,901 of CM051259.1, read as the reverse complement.
TTCCTTCACATCCATGGTATCAAAAATTTTTTGATTTTCCTCTATATCTTTTCCTGCAACTCCATCTCGGTTAAGCAAATTCTCAAAATGTTCGGCCCATCTCTCTTTAGTTTTTTCCTTATCGCTAATTGCGGCCACATTCCTATCTTTAACGGGGCCAAATCCGGATTGACTACTCCCTCTCAATTTATTAACATGCCAGTACAATATTTTACTATTATGCCGTCTAGCTGCATCTTCTAGATCCTCGGCAATTTATCCATGGCCTCCTCTTCACACCTCCTTAGTTTATATTTTAATGCTTTCTCCACTTTCTTTACATTCCTTTTGTTTTCATATGATCTATCACTCAGATAATTTTTGTACAAGTCCTTTCTCCTTTCTATTAAATATAAAGCTTTTTCACTAATATTCTTAGCTGCAGTTCTAGCTTTCTTCCCTAAGACACCTTCAGCGACTTCCCAAATTATTTTTCTAAAATTATTCCAACCATCTTCCACATTATCAAATTTTAAACTCTCAAGCTTAGTATTCAAATGTTCCTGGAAAGTTTCTCTCAAATTCTCATCCTGGAGTCTTCCAACATCATAACTTCCTGGGAGGTAGTTAACCGTCCTGCACTGGTATCCGGGATCAATGCTTTTCCTGAGGCGATAATAATTTCAATGATTTAAAGAACATGAAAAATGGAACTTGGAATTATTAAATAAAAACAAACAAGTTTTTTATAACTGAAATTAAGAAACGACGTTAAAACTTAAAACGAACAGAAATTATTCCGTAGTTTTACTTTGTCACAACTCTATTTTTTTTAAACAATGAAAAACTTTAGCGTAAAGAGCGAGGCGCTGAGGAGGGGACATCCCCTTTCATATTCGGAATAATTTCTGTTCGTTGTAAGTTTTAACGTCGTTCCTTACTTTCAGTTAAAAAAACTTGTTTTTTATTTAATTTTTGAACGTTTTTGAATTAATGCAGGTTTTAATTTTGGCTCACCGTACATGAAAAATTAGAAAAAAAAATTTGAATATTAATTTTACTTTTATTTGGTTAAATGGCTTTCTCGAAACCTGTTTAATTTTATTTACTAACGTTTTTATTAGTAATAAATATACGTAACTTATGAATTCACTTACATAACGAACCTCTATATTCTTATATTTTTAATACGTATATTAGAGGGGTCGCCCCCTAGTCAATACCTTGATCTTTAAGCTAAAGTTCGAATTTTGTTCCAATTCTTTAAAAATAACCCCTTAATCACAAATGCTTGTAATTAGAATAAATAGCTCTTATGAAAGTACTAAATAATCTTTGGCTTAACGAGCGAGGTATTGACTAAGGGATGAACCCTATCATATACGTAATGTTTTTTGTCGTTTTAAGTTTTGATGTTGCTCCTTACTTTCAGTTAAAAAACTTGCTTTTTTTATATATAATTTCTGATCTTTATTTAAATTAAATAAAAAAAAAAGTTTTTTAAACTGAAAGTAAGGAGCGACATTAAAACTTAAAACGAACAGAAATTATTCCGTATATGAAAGGGGCTGTCCCCTCCTAAACGCCTCGCTCTTTACGCTAAAGTTTTTTATTGTTTTAAAAAATAAAGTTATGAGACAAAGTCAAACTTTAGCGTAAAGAGCGAGGCGTTGAGGAGGGGACAGCCCCTTTCATATACGGAAGAATTTCCGTTCGTTTTAAGTTTTAATGTCGCTCCTTACTTCCAGTTTAAAAAAGTTGTTTTTTTTATTTAATTTCTGATCGTTTTTTAGTTAATGCAACTTTTATTTTGGCTCACCGTCATTGAATAAGTAAACAAAATTTGCATAAAAATTTTACTTTTCTTTTTGCTAAATGGATGTCTCTAAATTTGGTTATGACGTAATTTACAAATTAACTTACGTAACTAACTTCTATATTCGTATATTTTTCTTCTAGCAAAAAATACAAAGTTGCAGATTTTTGCTGATATGAGCTTGAAACCTATGTAATAGGGTTTTCTGATACGCTGAAGCTGACGGTGTGATTTTCATTAAAATTCTTTCACTTGTAGGAGATGTTTCCCCCTCTTTAAAAAATCGGGTAAATTTTTTCAGGCTCGTTGCCTTTGATGAGTAATACTAAACTTAATAAAATTTATATATTTAGAATCAGCATTATAAACCCATTCTTTTGATACATTTATTGACATCAAAATTCCGTTTTTAAAAGTTTCGATCACTATTGAGCCGTATCGCTTGTTTTATTGTTTTTTTATTACGTATATGTTATTACGTATATGAGGGGGTTCTCCCCTTAGTCAATACCTCGATCTTTACGTTAAAAGTTAAAAACAAATTTAATTCACAAACCCCTGAATCACAAAGGCCGTTTAGTTAGAATAGATAGCTCTTTTGAAAGCACTAATAAAACTGTAGCGTAAAGAGCGAGGTATTGACTTGGGGGAGAACCCCCTCATATACGTTATAATTTCTGTTCGTTTTGAGTTCTAATGTTGCTTCTTATTTTCAGTTGAAAAAAACTTGTTTTTTTTAATTTAATTTCTGATCGTTTTTTAAATAATGCTTGGAAATCCGGCGCCCCCTTCATAGAAATGTCCCCTACGCTGAAGAAACTACCTCCACGGAAAGATTCTCCCGAGTAACCCCCTCCTCCAGCCCCATCTTCCAGAAAAAAAAATCCTTCCTGAAAATGTCTGTATACTTCCCAATAACCAATAAATAATGCTGGCAAGTCCGGCGCCCCCTTCATGGCAATTTCCCTTCCCCATGAAAACTTCCTTCATGGACAGATCCTCCAACATAACCCCCGACCCTCCCCCTCACTACCAGAAAAAAACCCTCCTGAAAACGTCTGTATACTTCCCAATAACCAATACTATATGTTAACATTGGGTAAAGTTCATAACTTTTAGCCCTCCCCCTGGGGACTTCGGGGGATTAAGTCATCCTAAAAGACATATTTATCGTATTTTCGACCATGCTGAACAAAATGGCTATCTCAAAATTTTGATCGGAAGACTTTGGAAAAAAATGAGCGTGGGGGGGCCTAGTTGCCCTCCATTTTTTTTTGGTCAATTAAAAAGGGCACTGGAACTTTTAATTTCCGTTCCAATGAGCCCTCCCATGATATTCTAGGACCACTGAGTCGATACGATCACCCCTGGGGAAAAAAAAACAAACAAAAAAAACAAAAAAACACGCATCCGTGATCTTTCTTCTGGCAAAAAATGCAAAATTCCACATTTTTGTAGATAGGAGCTTGAAACCTCTATAGTAGGGTTCTCTGATACGCTGAATATGATGGCGCGATTTTCATTAAGGTTCTATAATTTTTAGGGGGTCTTTCCCCCTATTTTTGAAAATCAGCCAAATGTTCTCAGGCACGTAACTTTTGATGGGTAGCACTAAACTTGATGAAAGTTATATATTTGGAATCAGCATTGAAATCTGATTCTTTTGATTTTTCTATTGGTATCAAAAACCCGTGGTACTTTTTATGGATGATGGTACTTTTTAGACTGGGAGATGGTGTAGATAAAATGTTAAGAGGAGAACGGTGCAATTTTAGAAAGGAGGGAGGATGCATCGATCAAATTTTACTCTTAAATTAGTAATTGAGAGGTTCCCGAGTCAATCCCCTTTAGTCCTCAGTTTTATAGATTAAAAGCAAACTTTTTATTTAGTCGATAAAAGTGCTTTACGGTCAAACAGTTTACGGTTTACGGAGCAACGGTCCTATCTACTGCTACTACTAACAACTCATCGCAGCACCAAGCTGCCTGAGGCCAACACTGCTACGCACGCTACTCCTCCATCCCAATCTATTCGAAGCCTCTCTTTTTACACCCGCCTTTAAATTAACCCTAGCTACTACTAGATGGTGATCTTTACTTTTAACATCAATAACGGCACTTCTATATACCCTAGTATCTTGTATTAATCCTGCCAGTCTTCGGTTTACTATAACATAATCAATAAGGTTTGCTGTCTTACTATCACGTGAATACCATGTTTACTTATGAGCCATTTTATGACCAAACACCGTATTGGTTATAACTAGATAGTTGTACCTACAAAATTGCAAAAGTCTGGATCCATTACTGTTTTCTTCTCCTACACCAAATTTACCTAGGCTAGGATACCATCTATCCCTATTTCTACCGACCTGGGCGTTAAAATCTCCCAGTAAAAACATCATACGTATTTCTACCTGGAACCCTGTCTATTTGCTCCTGTAACTGAAAGTAAAATTCATCTGAGTCACTAGTATCTCCGTCAGTCGGTCCTACAGGGAAGTATACTACTATAGCTGATACCCTGAATAAATTAGTCATAAAACGAGCATTTAGTATTCTATTGTTAATACCTTCCCAGCCTAAAAAAGACCTAGCAGCTTCCTTATTCATCATGAGCCCTACTCCCGGTCTATGTACCCCATCCTTCCTGCCTGAGTAAACAAATTCTATATCACCTAATTTCATGCTTCCTATCCCTGGAATATGAGTTTCTGAAACTCCTAATAAATCCTTTTCGAATCCTCTGAATTCGTCAGTCAAAACGTTGACACGATAGTCATTTTTTAACGTCGTATAATTCCAAGTTCCAATTTTCATGTTCTTTAAATCATTGAATTTATTTTTGCCTCAGGAAAAGCATTGATCCCGGATACCAGTGCAGGACGGGGATCACATATCTTCTCATGTCTACACTGAAGTGCTTAAGCCGGCTTAGAACCGGACAGCAAGAAGTCCCTGGGACCTCCATGAATGGAGGCTTTGTGCAATCCTGGACCCATCTGGGTCACAACGTGGTTTTCAGCACTTGGCAATGCTCTTCTATCAACAAGAGTCGAAATCCTACACAGACAATCTCAAGCCTATTACCTCCGACTCATTATTTATTCATGCCTACAAATATTAGGTCTATGCTACTACGGGGAGGCAGCCCATAATAGATAAAATTAGCTAGGAAGACATTTTTAAGCCCGAAGACGTCTGTCAAAACATACCAAGCCCAGAAGAATTGCCGATTAGTCAGAATCCCGTGCAAATGCTGTGTCGTTTACTAGGCTATAATTTCCTCGAGGGGCGCCACTCCTCAAGTGGGAATAGAGTTGACCGCAAGGTCCCCAGTCTTGCAGGTACCCCGAAAGGATCGAGGCAGCCCTTTACAGAGGCCGTTGTCCATGGATCTGGATCTTACGTCCTGCCGCAGTTGTCCTCCTATAGAGGATTCTCCCGCGATGATGTTCTGCATCATCATACAATTTAACCCATTACTGGGAGAAGGTTTGAGAGTCACGGGACTTGTGGACAAACCAGTGGGCCCTTTTGAGTGTACATTTGAGGGGCCGTCTTCCTCTTCCGCCTGTATTTTGGCCCTGGGCGAGGGTGCCCCAGTTTCTATTATGGACCCCCAAGACAAGGCCCCTCTTGGTCCGTACCTCCTATGGAGGTACCCTACATATCTGTAGGGGGTTCTACAATAGCGACCTTGGGACCCTCTGAATGGCCTGGGGGAGGCCAGGAACATAAGAATGAGTTTAATTAAAAATATTGTGTTTCCTTTAAACACCGAGAATGATATAGTCTTCTGTATGACTTTTTAAGCATCAAATTATTATAGAGAAGTACAAATAAAGTTTTAAAGAAGACATTTTGGTTTTCTTATTTAAAATAACTCAACACTAGCTTGTAAAACTAATATCTAGCCGAATTTATTCATTTAATTCAACATTACCTTGTGAAACTAATGTAAAAGACTAATATAAAATTAATGTCTAGCCTGTTTTATTGATTTACTTCAACATTAGCTTGTAAAACTAATGTAAAAAACTAACGTAAAATTAATGTCTAGCCTAATTTATTGATTCACTTCAACATTAGCTTGCAAAACTAATGTAAAAACTAATATCTAGCCTAATTTATTGATTTACTTCAGCATTAGCTTGTGAAACTAATGTATAGCTAATTTATTGATTTACTTCAACATTAGCTTGTAAAACTAATGTAAAAAACTAATATAAAATTAATGTCTAGCCTAATCTATTGATTCACTTCAACGTTAGCTTACAAAACTAATGTAAAACTAATATCTAGCCTAATTTATTGATTTACTTCAGCATTAGCTTGTGAAACTAATGTATAGCTAATTTATTGATTTACTTCAACATTAGCTTGTAAAACTAATGTAAAAAACTAATATAAAATTAATGTCTAGCCTAATCTATTGATTCACTTCAACATTAGCTTACAAAACTAATGTAAAACTAATATTTAGCCTAATTTATTGATTTACTTCAACATTAGCTTGTAAAAATAATGTAAAAAACTAATTTAAATTTGATGTCTAGCCTAATTTATTGATTCACTTCAACATTTGCTTGCAAAACTAATGTACAACTAATATCTAGCCTAATTTATTGATTTACTTAAAACTTAGCTTGTAAAACTAATGTCTAACCTAATTTATTGATTTACTTCAACATTAGCTTGTAGAACTAATGTAAAATTAATGTCTCGGTCCTATCCTTGCATGGTATACCAAATTAATATATTAAAATGTTTAGTTTAAAATGTCATGTTTAAAATGCACGAGAATAACATTAATGCAGTTAAGGAAGCAAATGAGATTAGTAGCTGGTTTCTTATAAAACCAATAATTAAGCAGGGTTGCGTTCTACCCCTGTTTAAATGAATCATTTTGATAGAATTTGTCCTAAGGAACACGGTAAAGATTATGGGTGATCCTGGAGTCAAAGAGTATAGGTAAATCTTTCCTAGAAATAGGTGATGCCGATGATTTGAGTGTCTGATGATTTTGACGCTCAAATCATCAGCATCATCTATTTCTAGGAAAGATTTACTTCTACCCTTTGACTCTAGGATCACCCATATTCTTTACCGTGTTTCTTAGGACAAATTCCATCAAAATGATTCATATAAGCAGCGATAGAACGCAACCCTGCTTAATTATTGGTTTTGTAAGAAACCAGCTACTAACCTCATTTGCTTCCTTAACCGCATCAATGTTATTCTCGTGCATTTTAAACATGACATTTTAAACTAAAAATTTTAATATATTTATTTGTATACCATGCAAGGATAGGACCGTTGACAAAGCTCCTTTGCTTATAATCTATAAAACTGAGGGCTAAAGGGGATCGACTCGGGAACCTAAAAGTACCATCTAAAAAGTACCATCATACTAAGAAGTTTGTTTCCTACAGAAAACCAAGCTAATGCCTGTATAATTAGCACACTCTTAACACCTTAGATGAGACACTCTTAAGCACACTCTTAGATGAAATTTTGACAAAATTAATGGATTGTATGGAGGTTTGCAAGATTGAGAGATCAGCTTGCAACATTAGGTTTGAAAATTAATGTTAAGATGACAAAGTGGCTAAGACTGGGAATAAATGAAGGTGAAGAGGTTATGCTGCGCAACGAGAAGATTGATCAAGGGGACGGCTTCACCTCGCAGGGTAGTACTATTATCCGCAGAACAAGTTCTGCGGATGAAGAATGACAAATTGCCACATATAGTCCCTTTTTGACCAACTGTTTAGGGCTAAACAAAAAAGCAAATCGTTCCCGAATGGTGGGAGAGGAAGTCATAGAATGGACTATTTAAGGGAAACTGGAACATCTTGGGAGGATGTAAAGGCAAAGGCTTGAATAGATCGGTAGAGAGGAAGAGCGTTTTTAGCTGTGTTAGCCTCAGGTGGCTCCTTGTTGCTGCAGTGAGTTCTTAGTAGTAGAAGCTGTAGTATATTTTTAAAATAGAGAAAGCTGCGTACCAGCTGACTTCAGAAAGAACTAAACGATATGTCTTTGAAGCTTCTTTAAACTGTTTGCAATACTTGCCTTTCTTCAGGCGCAAAAAAATGTATGCTTCTTCTGATGATCAGAAACCAACTGATTGATCGTAAAAGCGCCCTGGGGAAAGATGAGGTTGAGGTAACATAAAGTAAATAATTAATGTAAAGTACTTACAGTTTCTGAGCCCCCCCCCCCCCCAAAAAAAAAAAGAAATACTGATGTGACTGTTTCTGACCGAATGTGAAATTCTTATTCAATAGAATGTCGTGCCTATGTAGGAAGGAATATTTTAGAGGTACAGTTATGTTGAACTTTTCTTTTGTACTTTGTTTGATACATTCTGAAAGGCACAGAATGATAAAAAAAAGAAACAAACCATTCAAAACTTACCAATAAACTGGAATCAAAATAAATTCTTTATTTCTTAGTCAATGGTTTGGACTCAATTTGGACTATAGTAAAATGTAAATAGGATTAAGCTGTAATCAGTACAAAACATTAAACTGTCAAAATATAATACAACCAGTCAAAAATCTCCCCCTCCCCTTTGACTAGGGTGCACATTTCTCGAAAATGTAAAAATTAGTGCTCATCAAAATTCAAGGCAGCAGCCTCTACCTTTCCTTAAATCCTGTTTCGTTATTGACAAAACTGCATATATGCGAAGCGAAGAAGTTATTGTAGGAGTGAGGGCGGGTGTGTGTTGCCTGGTGTAAAAATATTCTCAGCAATGGATAGAAATGGTAATTTATCCGCAATAGATGTCAATGTTTGGGACAGAGGATTTGAATTTTCTGTAATTATGTTTTATAATGATGGTTAAGGATACTGCCTCCCCCCACAACTCTAATTATCTACTGACACTTCCTAAATTATATTATTTACCATTCCTATAGCTCCTCGTTCCTAAAACTTCCTACCTACAGAATATTAGAGTTCATATAATTCCACACTGCTGAGCTCTTCACCTAGCAACTCCCCACCCAAAAATTCCCTCCCTATGATGCTTTCCAGCCATATAACTCTCTGCCATAAATTAAATTATAACTCTCCACCAAAGGCCTTTGATACGACCAAAACCAGGCACTTTGAAACATAATTTTTTTTGTTACAAATAGGAAAAATCTTGAGTTATCTTGAAAAAAGGTGTCTTGAAAAAAAAATTTTTTTTTTGTTTCTCAGTGAAAAAAAAATTCTTCATCCCCCCCCCCCACCAAATTTTTTCGTGAATTGATGCCCCTGGGAGACGGGTTCTTAAGCTTGGTGCTTTTTGTCTCCAATCGATATCAAATTTTAAAAGAAGGTAGCCTCTACCTAAGAAAGAAAAATACGTAAAAATAATAACTAAAAGAAAATTCTTAGTATAGAAGGACAAAATTCGTTTTTGCAATCTAAGACCGTCATTTTTCGAAGGCTAAAATCCTGATTTAGAGAAGGAAGGTGATAAAACTTAGTTTTTTCTAGGTGAACGGTATGTAAATTTAGGGTGAATGTATTCATTTATTTAATTATAAACCTTGACCAAACGTTACATTTGCTCTTTAAAAAGTGGAATTTTAAAAGGGCTATTCAGTAAGGAGAAATAGAATCTTTTCCGTAATAGGCAAAAATGAGAAAGGGAGAGAGAGAGAGAGAGAGAAGAGAGAGAGAGAGAGAGAGAGAGAGAGAGAGAGAGAGAGAGAGAGAGAGAGAGAGAGAGGAGAGAGAGAGAGAGAGAGAGAGAGAGAGAGAGATGAATATGGTAAATTTAATTATCGTATTTTAAATTTTGTAGGGACTTAAATGAGAAAAATTACAGCAGACGACAAAATTCAAGGACACAAGTTAAAAGACCTGAACAAACAGTTAAGGGACAGGTGCAAGATATCTGAAGGAAGACAGAAGAGAAATTTCACCAGCCGTCGTTTCGGGGTCTTGGATGTAAAGTTCCTGTATAATAAAGAGTATGTTTAGACTACCAAACTTAATTAGTAGTATGCCCATGACTACTTAAATAACACCCATAGCCAGGAATTCTATAACACCCTGGATTCTGCAACACCCATAGCAAGGTTCTTGCAACACCCTGGATGCCCTTGACGCCATGGAAGATATACCCCTGTTTTAAATGGTCAGGTGTTACGTTAATGTTTACATTTGGGAAGACACGCCCCTGCAATACGACCGGTCCCTGCTTTAAATGGTCAGGTATTCCGTCAGAGCAATAGAGGATGTCACAATCTTCTGTGACATGTTTTTTCAGAACCCTTGGGGAACCCCCGCTTGTAACTGAGCACGGCGCACAAGTGGGTGTTACGTAATGACAGCGCACACGTGGGTGTTACATAATGAGAGCGCACACGTAGCTGTTACGCAATTACAGCGTATACGTGAGTGTTATGTAATGCCAGCGCACACATCAGTGTTACATAATACTTTTTTAGATTCCATTTTCTTTCAATGCATTTTTCGTCGAGACGTTCAAGGCGTTTTTTTCTTTCAAGGTGTTTTTTCTTTAGTTCTTATGTAATGAGGAATCTTTACGGATGACACATTATCACGTGTTATGTCTCTTCAGAGTCCGTGGGGGGATCCCCCGCTTTTAACAGAGGAGGACACACACGTGGGGTATCACATAATACTCTTAGAGATTTCATTTTCTTTCAATGCTTTTTTCTCAAAGGACTATTATATTCAATTATTTTTATCCCCGTTACAACTCGAAAGGCCATTTCCATCCAATAGAACTGTGCCTTAATCATCTGGATTCATAATATATTTCTAACATTCTGTCTCGGCAAATACTTTCTACATGATACCCATTAGCATGCAATAAGAAACCCTCTTTCGTTTACTGACTGAATTAAACGATTTTCCATATCAGAGCGCATAAGCATTACAATGTTATTGATTTTCTAACAGGGCCTAGACAGTAGATGTTATGTACCTTCGGCGTTAGATATTCCTTTACTTAAATTATTTGATATTGAAGCTGTATCCTGCAAAAAAGGAATCTAAAGGATTAAGACGTTTGCAAATACACATTTATTAATAAAAAATATAAAATCAGGAAATCAAAGAAAAAAGCAGTTAAAAAACATGACAAACGAAAAAAAAAACATGTGTTACGAAAGATGGGGCTCCTAGCAGACAATTCCAGAGGGGTAGGGTTGTTATTAGAGTTAAATTTAACGCCTATTAAGACTCGATGTTTAAAACTCGATATTTCTTTGGGTCAAGACCATGCACCCCCCCGAGTTGACAAAGCGCATTTGAATAATATTTTCTAGTCAAATTTCAGACAATCGCGTTAGAAATAATTTTAAGCCATATTAAGAGGTATTTCTGAAGGGCTTTTAATGACAATGCATCGTTTCTTTGAGTACATGTTAGATTTCAGTACCCCCTCCACCGAAAATTTTTTTTAACACACCTCCCGCCATAACTTTAAGGTGTAGAACATGTTAGTCCAAGCAGCTCAACCATCCTTAATACATAATGATAATTCCCAACCTGTGCCGCACTATTACTGGTCCTCTGGCAATCTCTGACACCCCTATCTTCATGCATAAGACATTTTCCAGATATTTTCCTGTTAAAAAATCACGCATAAAATCCATTGGTTCATGTTTTCGCAACCCAACGCTCCGTAATACACAATGTTAATTCCCGACCAATGTCAAACTATTACTGGTCCTCTGGCACTCTCTGACAACCTCATCTTCATTCTTAAGGCATTTTTCAGATATTTTCCTGTTAAAAATCATGCATAAAACCCGTTGGCTCATGTTTTCGCAACCCAACCCTTTGTAATACACCATGTCAATTCGCAACCTGCGCCACACTCTTACTGACCATCTGGCACCCTCTGACACCCCCATCTCCATTCTTAAGACATTTTCAAGATATTTTCTTTGTTAAAAATCACGCATTAAATCAATTGGTTCATGTTTTCGCAACCCAACCCTCCGTAATAAACCATGTCAATTCCCGACATATGCCACACTATTACTGGTCCTCTTGGACTCTCTGACACCCCCATCTTCATTCCTAAGACGTTTTTTAGATATTTTCCTTTTGAAAGTCACGCATTAAATCCATTGGTTCATATTTTTGCAACCCAACCCTCCGTAATACACCATGCCCATTTCCATCCTGTGCCACACTATTACTTGTCCTCGGGCACTCTCTGATATCCCCATCTTCATACATAAGACATTTTTAGTTATTTTCCTGTTAAAAATCCCGCAATAAAGCCACTTGTTCATGTTTTCGCAACCCTACCCTCTGTAATACACCATGTCGATTCCCGACCTGTGTCACACTGTTACTGGTCCTCTTGCACTCTTTGACACCCCCATCTTCATTCATAAGACATTTTCCAGATATTTTCCTGTTAAAAATCACGCATTAAATCCACTGATTCATGTTTTTTTCGCAACTCAACCCTCCGTAATACTCCATGGCAATTCACGTCACTTACAATTTAAAACATTTCTTGAACGAGCCTTCTCTTTATTTTTCAATTTTTTTCAAAATAAAAATTGGCAACATGGTGGAACCCTGTGAAACCCGGCATCATGATTTAAGCGTTTTCTAACGCTCGAATACCCCAATGGATATATTTTCTATTGCTATTATATTCCAATAATTCTTAACTTATCATTTTTTTTTTTTTTTCACATTATTACTGCTCCACGACATCCTTTGACACCTCCTCATTAACCCCAAGACATTTCAGACATTTCATGTTAAAAATTATTCTTCAATCCATTGATTCATGTTTTTCGCGAGCCAACCTTTCATGATCATCCTCAAAACAACTCAAACCACCATGGCATGACTCATCCTCTCCCTACCATCCACGTGGCACCCCCCCCCCCCTTCGTCACCCCTAAGGTGTTTTTAACACCATCCCCCAAAAACCCTTGTGGATCTAAATTGAACACTATTATTTATTTGAACAGCGGGACTTAGCATTTCATTGCTAGAATGTGATAGTCCAAGGAAATTCAAACCACTTGGAATTTAAAACATTTCTTGAAAGAGCCTACTCCTTATTTCCATTGTTTTTTTTTAAAAATTGGCTACATGGTGACACCCCTGTGACACCCGTCATCCTCATTTGAGCATTTTTATAACGCAAGAATACTAGAATGGTCCCATAATCCCCAATCTTTGCCAGACTATTACTGCTCCGCGGCACCCTTTGACACCTGATCACCTCCAAGACATTTTCAGGAATTTCTTGTTAAAATCAGGCAATCAACCCATTGATTCAAGTTATTCGTGAGCCAACCCTTCCATGATACTCCTCAAAACACCTCCCACCACCACGACATTATTTGGCTGCCCCTCTGTCATCCACGTGGCAGCCCCATCATCATCCCCTAGGAAATTTTCAACCTTTCCCCCCAAAAATCAGCTTGTAAATGTAAATTGAATCCTTTTTTTTAAAGATTGGGACCTGGCATAAAATCTCTCACAAGCAAACCCATTCATCATACCCCAAAGACACTTCACATCACCATGTCGTTATACGCTTGGCCCCGTGACACCCATGTGGCATCCGTCATCATCTTTAGAGCATTCTCAGCTATTTCTTTGCCAAAATATCCGTTTACACTAGAACCGATCGCTTAATCTTAATAAAATACCCTCAATAATGTCTCTTTCGATGAGTCCTGTCAATTGAGGCCAGCGTGACATAATATACCGCCTTCTGTGACATCTTCCGGTGATCATCTTAAGAAATAACAAATTCTTAGTATAAAATACCAATACTTATTACAAACCAAAAAGCAATTCTAACAAAACAAAAATATATCCTAAGAGATCACAAATTCTTCTTACAAAATAGAAAACACTTGTTGCAAAAACAAAAAATCATAATTAGAAAACAAGAATAAAACCTAAGAAATCACAGATTCTTCTTGCCCCCGAGCGGTTTTGTTTCATGTCAATCATTTTCTCTTCTTTGGTAAATTCAAGATCGAAGTGTCACTTTTTTCTCTTCTACGGAAAAAATTCAGAACATAACTGGAATTTTTTTCCCTCCTTTGAGAATATTCAGAACTAAAGTGTAACTTTTCCCCTCTTCTTTGGAACAAATTCAGATTCAAAGTGTAACTTTTTTCTCTTCTATAGAAAATTCAGAACCGAAGTTGAACTTCTTTCTCTTCCATGGGAAAAATTCAGTAGAGAATTTGAACTTTTATTCTCTTCTTTGAGAAAATTCAGTTTCAAAATAGAACTTTTTCTCTTCTTTGAGAAAATTCTAAATCGAAGCGTCACTTTTCCCTCGTTGAGAAATTCAGTTGGAACTTTTTCTTTTCTATAGGGAAATTCAGAACTCAAGGGTAACTTTTTTCTCTTCTTCGGAAAACATTCAGAATCCAAGTGGAACTTTATCTATTCTTTGGAAAAATTCAGGATCGAAGTGTAACTTTTTTCTCTTCTTTGAGAAAATTCGGAACTGAAGTAGAACTTCTTTTCTTCTTTGGAAAAATTCAGAATCGAAATATAATTTTGTTTCTCTTCTTTGAGAAATTAAAAACTGACGTGGAAATTTTTCCTCTTCTTCAGGAAAATTCAGAACAGAAGGGTAACTTTATTCCTCTTCTTTGGAACCATTTCAGACTTGAACTGTTGCTTTTTTTTCTCTTCTATGGAAAATTCAGACCCGAAGTGTAACTGTTTTTCTCTTCTTTGAGAAAATTCGGAACTGAACTGGGACTTCTTTCTCTTTCATGGGAGAAATTCAGCAGAGAACTAGAACTTTTATTCTCTTCTTTGAGAAAATTTAGAAGTTAAGTGGAACTTTTTCTCTTCTGTGGGAAAACTTAGAACTAAAGGATATTTTTTTTTTCTCTTCTTTGGAAAAAATTCAGAATCAAATAGGAACTTTTTCCGTTCTTTGAAAAAACTCAGAATTAAAGTTTAACTTTTTTCTGTTTTTGAGAAAAATTCAGAACTTAAGTGAATCTTTTTCTTCTTTGGGGAAACTCAGAACTGAAGTGTAACTTTTTTTTCTCTTCTTTGGAAAAAATTCAGAATCGAAGTGTAACTCATTCCTCTTCTTTGAGAAAGTTCAGAACTTAAGTGGAACTTTTTTTTATTTGGGGAAACTCAGAACTGAAATGTAACTTTTTTTTCTCTTCTTCAGAAAAAATTCGGAATCGAAGTTTAACATTTTTATCTTCTTTGGCAAAAATTCAGCATCGAAGTTTAACATTTTCCTCTTCTATGGAAAAAATCATAAGATAACTTTAACCTTTCTTCACATCTCTGAAAAATCTCAGAATTAAAGTGGAACTTCTAGGTTGTGTTAGTTGGGCGGCCTTGCTAACCTAACATAAACGTACCTAACTTAAAATTAGTAACTTAATTAATATAAACTAACCTATCCACTTATGCTGGCATCTAGAACTATAGTGAAATGGATGACAACAGTTGGGTTGTAAATTCAGAATAGAAGCGTTACTTTTTCTTCTTTGAGAAACTTCAGTTGGAACTTTTTCTCTTCTATAGGGAAATTCAGAACTGAAGGGTAAATTCAAGATCGAAGTGTAACTTTTTCTTTTCTTTGGAAAAAATTCAGTATCGATGTGTAACTTTTTTCTCTTCTACAGAAAAAATCCAGAGCAAAACTTGAATTTTTCTCTTCTTTAGATTCCTTGATCCAGGATAAAGCTTCAATATCCAATATTTTACGTAAAGGAATATCTAACGCCGAGGGTATTTAGGTTCTGTTAGGAAATCAATAAGATTGCAATGCTTATGTGCTTTGATGTGGAATTCATTTAATTGAACCAGTAAATGGAAGAGGGTTTCTTAATGCATGCTAATGGCTATCATGTAGAAAGTATTAGCCGAAACAGAATATTGGAAATAGATTACAGGTCGAGATGACTAAGGCACAGTTCTTTTGGACGGAAATGGCCTTTCTAGTCCTAACGGGGACAAAAATCATTAGAATATAATAGTCCTCTGAGGAAAAAGCATCGAAAGAAAATGAAATCTCAAAAAGTATTCACGTGTGTGTCCTCCTCAGTTAAAAGAGGGGGACCCCCCAAAAGGACTCTGAAGAGACATATCACGTGAGAATTTGTCATCCGCAAACATTCCTCATTACGTAAGAATTGAAGAAAAACGCCTTGAAAGAAAAAAAACGCCTTGAATGAAAAAACGCCTCCAATGGCTTGACGAAAAATGAATTGACAGAAAATGAAATCTCAAAAAGTATTATGTAACACTGATGTGCGCGCTGGCATTACGTAACACCCACGTATAACCTGTCATTGCGCAATACCCACGTGTGTGCTGTCATTAGGCAACACCTACGTTTGCGCTGTCGTTACGTAGCACCCATGTGTGTGCCGTGTTCAATTACAAGCAGGGATTCCCCGCGGGTTCTGTTGAAACGTGTCACACAAGAATGTGTCATCCACTATTACATTGACGTTACACCTAACCATTTAAAACAGGGACCGGTCGTATAGCCGGGGCGTTTCTTCCCAAATGGAAACATTGACGTAACACCTGACCATTTAAAACAGGGGTGTGTCTTCCATGGCATCACGGGAATCCAGGATGTCGTACGAATTCTCCTATGGGTTTTGCAGAATCCAGGATGTTGTAGGAATCCTTGAGATGGGTGTTATTGAAGTAACCATGAGGATACTACTCTAGTTAGTGCACAAATTTATGGGTCTTGTATACACAAAAAACTCAGAAGAGGTATTTCATTGTTGATCTTTCTAAAAAAATAAGAAATTGAGTGGAAAGTGAATCTTTACCGTTTTGATGTACTAAGGAAATTGAAAAATTACATCTAATTGTTCGAATTAGTTAATTTAAAACTTAATTAATTATTTAATTAATTAATTATGTGAAACTGGGCATTCAATTTTTAAGTGAATGACTTCTACATGTCGTTATGCAGTTCTTTGTAGTAGTTGGTGCCAAATCCAAAAAAAGGAAATGCTGATGAAAAAAAAAAACAACTAAAATAGGCTAAAAAAAAAAGTGGCAAAGAATAAAAATTCGAGTTTATTCTCTCAAAGAAAATAGGAAAAGTGAGTGAATTCACAAACCATCGTTTTGGGGTTTCGGATATGGAGTTATAAACCTATATAATAAAGAGTAGGTTAAAACTACCAGACATAGTACACAAATTTGCAGGTCCAACATACACGCAAAAAAAAAGAAAAGAAAAAATGAATCTTCACCGCTTTGAAGTACCAAAGACAGCAGAAATAAAATCTATCTATTTGAATCAGTTAAGTGAAAAATTACACAAACATATAAATCTTTAAGAATTGGGAAAATCGTTAGTTAAATTTTTAACGACAAGGAATTCCATATGCAGTTATGCATTTTTTGACAGTAGTTGATACCAGATGAAAAAAAAAAAGAAACTTTGAAGAAAGATTAGCCAAAAAATAGCTAAAAGTATATGGCACAGAACAGCGTAATAATGAGTAATATCCTTTCGATGAAGTAGTTGTCTTTGGGGATTAACAAACTGTTAATGTTCAAATTTTTACATACGAAAAGTGTTACAAAATTATTTATGTATTAACTAATTATATTTGCCTATTATTTTCTTGGTTTAGCATGGCAACTCTGACGAAAATATGATACGACCCTACAAACTTTATAAATCTACGCGTAAAGCATACAAAAGAAAAACCCAAGAAAATCCTGGTTTTCAGGTATAAAGTGAACTAAAATGAGCCCAGGGGGGGCAAAAATATTTTTGTTCTCATGTCAGGCCATTTTAAATTTAAGCTCAGCAGATACAAATACCTGTTAAAATTCGAACTCGAAACGACCAGAAATTACTATTAAAGAATAAATGTAACCCAAAACGAACAGAAATTAAATAAACAATCATTGCAAATAACATACAACAAGTAATAATATAAATGAATAAATAAAATCTTAAAGCGAGTAATGCTTAGATTGAATATGAAAATCAAGCTTAAAACGAAAATATTATTTTGCTATTGAAGTATAAAATGAACCTTAAAACGAACAAAAATTAAATAAACAATAAATGCAAACAAACATAATATGACAATAGATATTAATGTAAATGAATAAATAAATCTTAAAACGAGTGAAACTTAAATTGAATATGCAAATCAAGCTTGAAATGAACAGAAATCACTACAAACAAGAGTTTGGGTATCGCCTCCTTCTCTCACTGTAAAAGTCTAAAACCTACTGTGTCATTGGCGCTTTACTGTAAACTACATGCGTCTTGAACAGTCTTGGAAAGTATAAACAACATCAAATTGAACATTTGATGTATAATGATATTAGTTGTTCAAAGATCCATCAGTTCAAGAATCTATTTCACTGTAATTTTATTTTATTTTCAATGCTGTAAGAACTGGAAAAGAAAATGTTTGTAATATAATTCGTATTTCAGTTAAGCGCCAATGACGCAGTAGGCTTTTGATTTTTATTTACAGTTAAGGAAGGGGGCAGTATCCAAACACTTGTTTGTAGTGAAACTATATTCGTCTTGAACAATTTTAGAATAAACTAATAAATTAAACTGAATATTTGATGTATAATGATATTAATTGCTGAAAGCTCATCATTTCAAAATTTTAATATCATTTTAATATTTGTTTTCAATATTAAATGCAAAACAAAATATTTGTAGTAAAATTGGTTTTCAGTAAAGCGCCAATGACGCAGTACGTTTTAGACTTTTACAGTGAGAGAAGCAGGCGATACCCAAACTCTTGTTTGCAGTGATTTTTGTTCGTTTCAAGCTTGATTTACATATTCAATTTAAGTTTCACTCGTTTTAAGATTTTATTTATTCATTTACATTAATATCTATTGTATGTTTGTTTGCATTGATTGTTTATTTAATTTCTCTTCGTTTTAAGTTTCATTTATACTTCAATAGAAAAATATTTTTTTTCTTTTTAAGCTTGATTTTCATAATCAATCTAAGCATTAATAACTTAAAGATCTGTTTATTCATTTATATTATTATTTGTTGTATGTTATTTTCTATGATTCTATGATTGTTTATTTAATTTCTGTTCGTTATGGGTTTCATTTATTGTTTAATAGTAGTTTATTAAAAAAAAATTCTTTTCACAAAATAAGTTTTTCAAAGAAAAGTAAAGTATCCATTAAAAAAAAATGAGAAAAAAAATGATATAATCTACCAAGCGTGAAACTACCACAAATCAGCATCGATAAATAAATGAAACCCAAAACGAATAGAAATTACAATAAATAACCGAGTCAAACTCAAAACGAGCAGAAATTAACATAAGTTCGGCTCAAAATCACCCTGCCCAAGGCCAGAACATAATCTGCACTTTACTAAAAAAAAGATTTTTTTTTTTTTACTTTTATAACTTTGAAAAATCAAATAATATTAACATTTTGATTACTAAATATCAGCATATGTATATTAAACTGACAATGCACATTCATTTGTATTTTTTTTTAAGTAAAGTGCAAATAAATGTTCTGGCCTTGGGAAGGCATAGGTGTTTTGAGTCCAACTTGTGTTAATTTCTGCTCGTTTTGATTTTGACTCGGTTATTTATTGTAATTTCTGTTCGTTTTGGGTTTCATTTATTTATTGATGCTTATTTGTGGTAGTTTTACGCTTGGTAGATTATTTCATTTTATTTTTGCTAATTTTCTTGTTTAATGGAGTTCTTTACTTTTCTTTGAAAAACTTATTTTGTGGAAAAAGGTTTTTTTTAATTAATTTCTGTTCGTTTTATATTGACATAGTATTTCCAGAGAAAAAGATAATAATACTTTAAATTTTTTCGTTTTTTTAAGGATTTATAGTTTGGCCTGCTATTTGTATGCTGCAGAAAAATTTTTAGCAATTTTTAACAACATACATCCTCTTAAAAATCTGGACACAAATAATAGTGTTTAATTTAGTTTCATACCTCCTCTAGTTGACCTGAAATGGAAAACTTGATACCATTCGCAAAAAAATCTGTTTACTTTCCTTGATAGCTTCGATACACTAGCGCTATTTTGATTTGGTTAAATTTTAAGAGCAGAAGCAGCCCCGAAAGTTTGAACATAATACCCTCAGTCGTTCTTGGGATACGGCTGAGATGCCTTATTGGGAATTAGCATTAACACAGTGCGTTTTGATTTAATCTTATTGCAACATTTAGTTTTTAAATATAAAGTCAAATGGGAGGGTGGGCGTGGGAGGGGGATTAGTTTCCCTCCAATCACTTTAAACTATTAAAAAGGGCATCATCTCTTTCTATTTTCAATTGAATGAGCCCTTTTGGAAGTTCCCTCGACAACTCTTTCGATACAAAATTCCCTGCTCTAAACAACAAAAACAACAAAAAGCTAATACATTCTACCCATATCGATCTTTACTATAAAATGTCAAGCCTTCCAATCACATTCGATAATTAAAAAGGGCACTAGGCCTTTAGACTTCCAATCGAATGAGACCTTTTTGAGTTTCTACGACAACATTTCCTAAAAAACACCTTATATGCCTCCAGGGCATAAATTAGAACCCTTACCCTAAGGGCTGTGAGTGTGGTTGTCATCCTCTAACACCTAATTTCCAGAACTTTCAACTACGTTAAACAAAATGGCTATCTCAAAATTTTGATTGGATGTGTCTGGGAAAATGGTGGGCGTGAGAGGGGCGTTAATCTTTCTCCAATCAATTTCAACTTTAAAAAAAGGCACTAGCCCTTTCAATTTCCAATCAAATGAGCCCTTTTGAGTTTCTACGACAACGCTTTCAATAAAAACCTTATATGCCCCCAGGGGATAACTTACAACCCTCGCCTTGAGGGCTGGGGGGGGTGTCATCCTCAAAGACCTAATTTCCAGAAGTTTCTACTATGTTGAAAAAAATGGCTATCTGAAAATTTTGATTGGATGTGCTTGGGGGAATGGTGGGCGTGAGAGGGGGGTTAGTTACCCTCCAATTACTTTCAATTATTAAAAAGGGCACTAGCCCTGTCAATTTCCAATTGAAAGAGCCCATTTTGAAGTCTTTACGACAATTCTATCATTAAAAACCTTATATAACCCCAGGGTATAACTTGCAATCTTTGCCCTGGGACTCTGGGGAGTTTTTCATCCTTAAATACATAATTTCCAGAACTTTCAACTAGGTTGAACAAAGTGGCTATCTCTAAACTTTGATTGGACATGTTTGGGAAAATGATGGGCGTGAGAGGGGGGTTAATTAATCTCCACTCACTTTCGACTATTAAAAAGGCAATTTCAATTTCCAATCAAATGAGCCCCTTTTGAAACTTCTACAATAACTTTCTATATAAACCTTATATGCCCCCAGGGCATAACTTACAGCCCTTGCACTGAAGGCTCTGATGGGGTTATCATCATAAAAGACGTAATTTCCAGAACTTTCGACCATGCTGAACAAAATGGATATCTCAAAATTTTGATTGGACGTGTTTGGGGAAATAGTGAGCACGAGAGGGGGGTTTGTTGCCCTTCAATCACTTTTGACTATTAAAAGGGCACTAGCCCTTTCAATTTTCAGTTCAATGAGCCCTTTTTGATGTTTTTACAACATCCCTTTCTATAAAAACCTTACTTGCTCCCAGGGCATAACATACAACCCTTGCCCTGAGGGTTGTGGGGGGGGGGGTTCATCCTTAAAGACCAAATTTCCCAAAACTTTCAACTGCGTTGAATAAAATAACTTTCTAAAAATTTTCATTGGATGTGTTTGGGGAAAAGGTGGGCGTGAGAGGTGGGTTAGTTGCCCTCAAATCACTTTTGACTATTAAAAAGGATACTAGCCCTTTGAAATTCCAATCGAATTAGACCTTTTTCAAGTTTCTACGACAAAGATTTCAATAAAAACCTTATATGCCCCTAGGGCATAACTTATAACCCTTGCCCTGAAGACTGTGGGGGAAGTGTCCTGCTCAAAGGTATAATTTCCTGAACTTTAAACTACGTGAAACCAAATGGCTATCAAAAAATTTTGATTGGATATGTTTGGGAAATGGTGGGCGTGGAAGGGGTGTTAGTTGCCTTCCAATCAGTTTCAACTATCAAAAAGGGCACTAGCCATTTCAATCTCTAATCGAATGAGCCCTTTTTGAAGTTTCTACGACGATGCGTTCTATAAAAACCTTATATGCCCCCAGGGCATAACTTACAACCCTTGCCCTGAGGGCTGTGGGGGAGTGTCCTCCTCAAAACATAATTTCTATCTGGAAATCCATAACGCTGAACAAAATGGCTATCTAAAAATTTTGATTGCATGTGTTTGGGGAAAAGGTGGGAGAGAGAGGGGGGCTAGTTGCCCTCAAATCACTTTCGACTATTAAAAAGGGCACTACACCTTTGAATTTCAAATCGAATGAGCCCTTTTTCAAGTTTCTATCACAAAGATTTCAATAAAAACTGATATGCCCCCAGGACATAATTTATAACCCTTGCCCTGTAGATTGTGGGGGAGTGTCCTGCTCGGAGGTATAATTTCCTGAACTTTAACTGCGTGGAACAAAATGACTATCTCAAAATTTTGAGCGGATGTATTTGGCGAAATGGTGGGCGTAGAAGGGGTGTTAGTTGCCTTCCAATTACTTTTGACTATTAAAAAGGGCACTAGCCATTTCAATTTCTAATCGAATGAGCCCCTTTGAAGTTTCTACGACAACGCATTCTATAAAACTTTTTATGCCCCCAGGGCATAACTTACAGCCTTTTGTCCTGAGGGCTGTGAGGGGGTTGTCATCCTTGAAGACCTAATTTACAGAACTTAAAAATTACGTTGAATAATGTGGCTATCTCAAAATTTTAATTCGATGTGTTTGGGGAAAAGGTGGGCGTAAGAAGGGGGTTAGTTGCCCTCCAATCACTTTCGACTATTAAAAAGGGCACTAGCGCTTTAAATTTCCAATCAATGAGCCCTTTTTGAACCTTCTATGACAACGCCTTCTATAAAAACCTTATGTGCCCCCAGGGACTAGCCTACGACCCTTGTCCAAAGGGTTGTGGGGAGTGTCCTCCTCAAAAACATATTTTCTATCTGGAAATCAACTACGCTGAACAAAATGGCTATCTCAAAATTTTGATTGGATGTGTTTTGGGGGAATGAGGGGCGTGGGGGGGGGGGGGGAGGGGGCTAGTTGCCCTCCCATCACTTTCGACTATTAAACAGGGCACTAGCCCTTTTAATTTCCAATCGAATGAGCCTTTTTTGAAGTTTCTACGACAACGCCTTCTATAAAAACCTTATATGCCCCCAGGGTATAACTTAAAACTCTTGCCCCGAGGGTTGTAGGGGAGTGTCCTCCTCAAAAACATATTTTTCTATCTGGAAATAAACTATGCTGAACAAAATAGCTATCTCAAAATTTTAATTGGATGTGTTTGGGGGAATGATGGGCGTTGAGGGGGGGGGGCTAGTTGCCCTCCAATCACTTTCGACTATTAAAAAGGGCCCTAGCCACTCCAATTTCCAATTGAATGAGCACTTTTTGAAGTTTCTACGACAACTCCTTCGATACGAAGTGCCCGGGTATGGAAAAGAGAAAAATAAATAAAACATTGTGCCCCAGGGTCTAACCTAAAGCCCTTGCCCTGAGGGTTGTGGGGGAGTGTCCTTCTCAAAAACATATTTTCTATCTGGAAATCATCTACGCTGAACAAAATGGCTATCTCAAAATTTTGATTGGATGTGTTTGGGGGAATGACTGGCGTTGGGGGGGGGGGCTAGCTGCCCTCCAATCACTTTCGACTATTAAAAATGGTACTAGCCCTTCGAATTTCCAATCGAATGAACCTGTTTCAAAGTTCTACGACAACGCTCTCTATAAAAACCTTATATGCCCCCAGGGCATAAATAAAACCCTTGCCCTGAGGGTTGGGGGGAGTGTTCTCCTCAAAAACACATTTTATATCTGGAAATCATCTACGCTGAACAAAATGGCTATCTCGAAGTTTTGATTGGATTTGTTTGGGGGAATGATGGGTGGGAGGGGCTAGTTGCTCTCCAATCTCTTTCAACTATTATAAAGGGTACTAACCCTTTGAATTTCCAATCGAATGAGCCTCTTTTGAAGTTTCTATGACAACGCCTTCTATAAGAACCTTATATGCCCCCAGGGCATAACTTAAAACCCTTGCCCTGAGGGCTGTGGGGGAGTATCCTCCTCAAAAACATATTTTTTATCTGGAAATCAACTACGCTGATCAAAATGGCTATCTCAAAATTTGATTGGATGTGTTTGGGGGAATGAATGATGGGCGTGGGGGGGGGGCTAGTTGCTCTCCAATCCCTTTTGGCTATTAAAAAGGGCACTAGCCACTCCAATTTCCAATCGAATGAGCCCTTTGCGAAGTTTCTACGACAACTCCTTCGATACGAAGTGCCCGGGTATGGAGAACCAAAAAAAAAAACATTGTGCCCACATCGTTCTTTACTTAGGCAGCGCTAGCGCGCTGCCTATGATTTCTCGTCGTTTCTAGTTTGAGTTTTAACAGGTATTTGTATCTGCTGAGCTTAAGTTTAAAATGGCCTTTACTTTTCTTTGAAAGAATTATTTTTCGTAAAGTTTTTTTTTAATTAATTTTTGTTCGTTTTTTATTGCAAAGAGTTCCAAGTTTTTAAAAATTCCTTATTTAAAAATCAAACTTTTTGAAAAATAAATCAAAAGTTTATCAAAGTATCAAAACTGGTATCAAAGTAACAATATTAAAGTGAAAAAATGGGTATGTGACAATCCCGGCGTTTTTATTATCTGATGTCTGAACTATTTTTAACAAAATGGCTATCTCAAAATTTTTATCGGATGGCTTTGGGGAAAAAAAGGGCGTGGGGGGCTTAATTGCCCTTCCGTCTTTTTTTACTCTTTAAAAGTGAACTAGAACTTTCTATTTTCCATCAAATGAGCCCTCTCTCAAGTTTATACGAGCATCCCTTCCATAAGAACCATATACACCCCCAGAGTATAACTTACAACGCCTGTCCCTGGGCCCTGGGAGTTGTGTTGACTCCAGAGTTTTAATATCTGATGTTTGAACTATTTTTAAAAAAAAATAGTCAACTCAAATTTATATCGGATGGGTTTATCCATCCGATACACCCAAAGGCGTGGAGGGCGGGAGGGGCTAGTTGCCCTCCGATCTTTTTTACTCAGAGAAAATGAACTAGAACCCTTTCATAAGAATCCCTTTCATAAGAACCATATACGACCCCAGAACATTGCTTACAATGCCTGCCTCCCGGGCCCTGGGGGGGGGGGGGTGTCGACACCGGAGTTTTTGTTATCTTACCTTCGAAATGATTAAAAAAACGGCTATCTCAAAATTTTTATCGCATGGGTTTTTTGGTAAAAAGGGCCTGGGGGGCTGCTAGGGACCCTCCGATATATTTTGACTCTTAAAAACTGAACTAGAACTTTAAATTTCCATTCAAATCAGCCCTCTATGAACTTAATACGAGTATCCCTTCTATAAGAACCATATATTTCCCCAGGGCACAAATTGCAACGCCTGCCCCCGGGCCCTTTGTGGTTGTTTCGAGACCGGAGATTTTTTTATCTGACCTTTGAACTATTGAACTATTTTAACTATGAGCCCTCTCTGAAGTTTATACGAGCATCCCTTCCACAACAGCTGTATATGCCCCCAGGCATAACTTACAACGCCTACCCCGGGCCCTGAAGGATTGCGTCGATCCCGGAGTTTTTGTTATATGATCTTTGAACCATTTTGAAAAAATGACTCTCTAAAAGTTCTTATGGGATGGGTTTGAGGTAAATAGGGCGTGGAGAGAGGGGGGATGCTAGTTGCCCTCCGATCTCTTTTAACTCTTAAAAGTGAACGACAACTTTCAATGATCTTTGAAGTATTTAAATAAAATGGCTATCTCAAAGTCCTTATCAGATGGGTTTGAGGAAAAAGGGGCATGGAGGGGGGGGGGGCGAATTGCCCCCCGATATCTTTTGACACTTTAAAAGTTAACTAGAACTTTCAATTTCCAATCAAATGAGCCCTCTCCGAAGTTTATACGAGCATACCCTCCATAAGAACCCTATATGCCCCCAGAGCAATACTTACAACGGATACCCCAGGCTTTAGGGGGCTGTGTCGACACAGGAGTTTTTCTTATCTGACCTTTGAATATTTTTAACGAAATGGCCATACGTAAAGGACTTTTTGTCATATGATCTTTGAACTATTTTTAACAAAATGGCTACTCAAATTTTTTATCAAATGTATTGGGAAAGAGGGCTTGGAGGGGGGGGGGAGCTAGTTGACCTCCGATCACTTTTGACTCTTAAAAAGGGCACTCGAACACTCGATTTCCAATCGAGTGAGCCTGCTTTGAAGTTTATACGACGACCCCTTCTATATGAAGTGCCTTTGGGAAAAAATAAAATAAATTGGAGTGTAGGGGAGAGGCTAGCTGCCCTCCGATCACTTTTGACTCTTAAAAATGATTTACAAATTTTAATTTCCAATAAAATGAGCCCTCTATGAAGTTTATACGAGCATCTCTTCCATAAGAACAATGCATGCCCCAGGGCATAACTTACAACGCCAATCTCCAGGCCCTGGGGGATGTGTCGACATCGAAGTTTTTGTTTGAACTTAGAACTATTTTTAGCAAAATATCCATGCCAAAATTTTTATCTGATGTATTTAGGGCGTGGAGGGGGGGGGAAGGCTATTTGCCCTCTGATCTCTTTTGACTCTTAAAAAGTGTACAAGAACTTTCATTTTCCAGTCAAATGAGCCCTCTCTGAAATTTATATGGGCATCCCTTCCATAAGAACTATATATGCCCCCAGAGCATTACTTACAACACCTGCCTCCGGGCTCTCAGGGGTTGAGTCGACACAGGAGCTTTTCTTATCTGACCTTTGAACTATTTTTAATGAAATAGCTATTTTAAGAATTTTATCGGATGGTCTTGGGAAAAAAAGGGTGTGTGTGGGGGGGATGCTAGTTGCTCTTGGATATCTTTTGACTCTTAAAAAGTGAATTAGGATTTTCAATTTCCAATCAAATGATCCCTCTCTGAAGTTTATACTAGCACTTCTTTCATAAGAATCATATATGCCCCCAGGACAACACTTACAACGCCTACCCCCCGGGCCCTGGAGGGCTGTGTTGGCACCGGAGTTTTTGTTATTGAGTTTTTGAACAATTTGCAAAAAAACTAGCTATCTAAGAATTTGTAGCGGATAGGTTTGGGGGAAAAAAGACGTGGGGGGGGCTAGTTGCCTTTAAATCTCTTGACTCTTAAAAAGTGAACTAGAACTTTCAATTTCCAATCAAATGAGCCCTCTATGAAGTTTATGCGATCATCCCTTTCATAAGAACCATACATGTCTTTAGGGCATAATTTAGAATGCCTTCCCCGGGAACTGGGGGGTTGTGTTGACACCAGATTTTTTCTTATCCGACCTTTGAACTATTTTTAACAAAATACGTTTCACAAAATTTTCATCAGATGGGTTTGGAAAAAGAAGGCGTGGGGGGGATAGTTGTCCTTGGATCTCTTTTGACTATTAAAAAGTGAGCTCGAACGTTCAACTTCCAGTCAAATGAGCCCCCTCTGCAGTTTTATACGAGCATCCCTTTCATGGGAACCATATATGCCCAAGGGCATAACTTACAACGCCTGCCCCCTGGCCCTGGGGGGGTTGTGTTGATACTTGAGTTTTTGTTATCTGACTTTTGAACAATTTTTAACTTAATGGCTATCTAAAAAAATTTATCAGATGCATTTGGGGAAAAAGGGGCGTGGGAGGGAATGGCTAGTTGCCCTCCAATCTCTCTTGACTCTCAAAAAAACTGAACTTGAAGTTTCAATTCCCAATCAAATGAGCCCTCTCTGAACTTTTTACGAGCATCCCTTTCATAAGAACCATATATTCCCCCAGAGCATAACTTACAACGCCTGCCCTCGGGCCCTTGGGGGCTGTGTCGACCCCGGAATTTTCGTTATATGGTCTTTAGACTATTTCTAAGAAAATGGCAATCTCAAAGTCCTTATCGGAGGGGTTTGAGGAGCGTGGATGGAGGGGGGAGGCATGGAAGAGGGGTCTGGGTGTCCCTATTCTCTTTTGATTCTAACAAAATTAAAATAAAACTGTCGATTTCCAATCAAATGAGCCCTCTTTGAAGTTTATACGAGCATCCCTTCCAAAAGAACCATATATGCCCCCAGGGCATAACTTACAACGCCTGCCCCCGGTCCCTTGAGGGTTGTATCGACACCGGAGTTTTATTATATGATCTTTGAACAATTTTTAAACAAAATAGCTATCTCAAAACTGTTATCAGATGCATTTGAGAAAAAAGGGCGGGGGGGGGGGCTTTTTTTTGACCCTCCGATATCTTTTGACGCTTAAAAAGTGAACTAGAGCTTTCGGTTTAAAATCAAATGAGCCTTCTGTGAAGTTTATACGAGTATCCCTTCTATAAGAACCATATATGCCCCCAGGGCATAATTTACAACGCCTGCTTCCGGGCCCCGGGGGTTGTGTTTACCTCGGAGTTTTGTTATATGATTTTTGAACTTGTTTTAACAAATGGATATCTCAAAATTCTTTTCGGATGTAATTGGGGAAAAAAGAGCGTAGGGGGATAACTCCGATCAGTTTTGAATCTTAAAAAGGGCACTAGAACTTCCAATTTACAATCGCATGAGTCCCCTCTGAAGTTTATACGAAAACCCTATCCATAAGAAGCACCTTTGGGAAACAAATAATAACAAATAATAAAACATTGGAGCCGTATGGCCTTTACTATAGGCAACGCTATAGCGTCACCTCTGATTGGCTAGCTGCTACCCTAAAAAGTTACTATCCCTAGTTAATCGGACCTTTATCAGAGGCAACGCTATAGCGTTGCCTATAGTAAAGGCTATACGGCTCCAATGTTTTATTATTATTTATTTATTTTTTATTTTTTCCCAGAGGCACTTCATATGGAAGGGGTCGTAGCATGAACATCAAGGGGGGTCATTCGATTGGAAATTGAGAGTTTTGGTGCCCTTTTTAAGGGTCAAAAGAGAATGGAAGGCAAATAACACTCCTTCCACGCCCACCATTTCCATAAACACACCCAATCAAAATTTTGAGGTAGCCATTTTGTTCTACACAGTTGATTTCAAGATAGAAATTAAGTTTTTGAGGAGGACACTCTTTTTCCCCAAATACATCCGATAAAATTTAAAGATAACCATTTTGTTAAAAACAGTTCAAAGATCATCTAAGGAAAACTCCAGGGTCAACACAACCCCCCAGAGCCCGGGGGTAGGTGTTGTAAGTTATGTCCTGGGGACATTTAGTGTTCTTATAGAAGGGATCTTCGTATAAACTCCAGAGAGGGCTCATTTGATTGGAAACTGAAAGTTCTAGCTCACTTTTTAAGAGTCAAAAGAGATCAAAGGGCAAATTAACCCCCCCCCCCCCTCCCACGCCCTTCTTCTATAAACCATCCGATACAAATTTTGAGATAGCAATTTTTGTTAAAAATAGTTCAAAAATCAGATAATAAAAACTCCGGGGATCGACACAAACCCCCAGAGCCTAGAGCAAGTGTTTTAAGTTATACCCTGGGGGCACATAAAGTTTTTATGTAAGGGGAGGTCGCATAGACTTCAGAGGAGGCTCATTTGATTGGAAATGGAAAGTTCTAGATATCAGTAGGAAGAGCATAATGAATATTGTACGAAAACAGGTGCTGTCGTCTACAATTAAGTCTAACTCCTAACGGGATATAATTTATTCAAGGATCCACGAACGGGTCAATGACCCCTTTTTTCAAGGTCGACTTATTTGTTGTTTTCAAGTGTATTGACTCCGGAGTGAAGTTTGCACATGCGCATTAACGGTGGGGAAATGTATTGATCTATAACTCGTGACGGGGCACCATATATGGCATAGAATACTGTACGAACACAGGTGCTGCCATATACAATTGAGTCTAACTCCGAACCCCACACCATATATGGGCATAGACTCCCACGAGAACACTTTCCGAGAAATTGATTGCGTAATCGAAAGGGAGAGAATTTCCGAGAAATTGATTTGTTGGTATTCGTCCAGGAGAATTGTCTCCGGGCGAAGTTTGCACATGCGCTTTCAAGGTCAATTGATTTGTTGGTGTTCGTTCAGGAGAACTGTCTCCGGGCGAAGTTTGCACATGCGCATTAACGGTGGGGAAGAGATATTTTGATCTTAGAGATGAAGAGATTAACGTGGGAAAGGGTTTCCTAGAAATTTCAAATGTGACAGCGCAGGGATGTCAAAACAAAAGGAACACGCAGAAAGTACGTTTAGAGATTATTTTGAGCGAAACCGTTTTGAGACATTTTAGAAGATGATTTGAGCGAAACATTGTTTGAGGCATTTTAGAAGATGATTTTAGAAGATGATTTAGAAGAGGATTTGAGGGTGAAACTCTGTGGTCGTTATAATACACAAGTTCCATTTGAACAGTCTTGTGAGGTCCCCTAACCCAAGAACCCCCCAACCCCGAAGGACCCCCCAACCCCGAAGGACCCCGACCCCCCTACCCCAACCCCGAAGGAACCCCCCGGCCCCCAAAACAACCCCTCCCCTGGGCCCCCAAAGGGCCCCCCAAGCCCCAAATGCGCCCCGGATTCCCCGGCACCCCCAAAGGGTCCCCCCCCCCCATTTTGTAATACTTTTTATGTGCACTTGAGACATAGAAGGGCCCCCCACATTTCAAAAGGCGTTATTATATCTTTTCAGAACAAGTTCTTTTCTTAGTATTCCCTCCTAAACCCATTTTACAAGTTGATGTACTCATCCTTTTCACCACAACTTTACCTTACGACTTTTTGAATACCCTAACGCCAAGCAGTACTTTTCAAAAGGCTTTTTTATATTATTTCAGAACAAGTTCTTTACGTAATGTCCCTCCTAAACCAATTTTACAACTTGAAGTACTCATCCTTTTCACCCAAAACTTTACTTTATGGCCTTTGAATATCCCAACACCAAGCAATACTTTCAAAAGGCTTTTTTATTAAATGTTTACTGAACACACACAAATTTCTCTTAGAAATAACATTTTTCATCAATGATAACACTTTTTCTGTTCGAACTAGCAAGTTTTCTGTCAAAGATACCGAATTTTTTCGTAGAAGTAACATTTTTTGATTGTGATAACAACTTTTCTGTCAGAAGTAGCAAGTTTTGCATAATACTAACAAACCTTCTCATCAAAGTAACGACATTTTATCTTGATACTAACATACTTTTACTGAACACACACAAAGTTCTCTTAGGAATAATATTTTTCGTCAGTAATAACACTTTTTCTGTTCGAACTAGCAAGTTTTCTGTCAAAGATACCAAATTTTTTTCTTAGAAGTAATATTTTTTGATTGTGATAACAACTTTTCTGTCAGAAGTAGCAAGTTTTGCTTAACACTAACAAACCTTCTCATAAAAGTAACGACATTTTACCTTAATACTAACATACTTTTAATGAACACACACAAATTTCTCTTAGAGAAATAATATTTTTCGTCAGTGATAACACTTTTTTTCTGTTCGAACTAGCAAGTTTTCTATCAAAGATACCAAATTTTTTCTTAGAGGTAACATTTTTTTTGTGTGATAACAACTTTTCTGTCAGAAGCAGCAAGTTTTGATTAACACTAACAAACATTCTCATCAAAGTAACATCATTTTACCTTAATGCTAACATACTTTTACTGAACACACACAAATTTCTCTTAGAAATAATATTTTTCGCCAGTGATAACACTTTTTCTGTTCGAACTAGCAAGTTTTCTACCAAAGATACCAATTTTTGTCGTAGAAGTAACGTTTTTTTTGATTGTCCGATGATAACAACTTTTGTGTCAGAAGTAGCAAGTTTTGGTAAACACTAACAAACATTCTCATCAAAGTAACGACATTTTACCTTAATACTAACATACTTTTACTGTACACACACAAAGTTCTCCTAGAAATAATATTTTTCGTCAGTGATAGCACTTTTTTTTGTTCGAACTAGCAAGTTTTCTACCAAAGATACAAAATTTTTTCTAGAAGTAACATTTTTTGATTGTGATAACAACTTTTCTGTCAGAAGTAGCAAGTTTTGCTTAACACTAACTAACATTCTCATCAAAGTAACATCATTTTACCTTAATACTAACATACTTTTACTGAACACACACAAATCTCTCTTAGAAATAATATTTTTCGTCAGTGATAGCACTTTTTCTGTTCGAACTAGCAAGTTTTCTACCAAAGATATCAAATTCTTTCGTAGAAGTAACATTTTTTGTGACTGTGATAACAACATTTCTGTCAGAAGTAGCAAGTTTTGCTTAAAACTAACAAACCTTCTCATCAAAGTAACGACATTTTACCTTAATACTAACATACTTTTAATAAACACACACAAATTTCTCTTATAAATAATATTTTTCGTCAGTGATAACACTTTTTCTGTTCGAACTAGCAAGTTTTCTACCAAAGATACCAAATATTTTCGTAGAAGTAACATTTTTTGATTGTGATACCAAATTTTCTGTCAGAAGTAGCAAGTTTTGCTTAACACAACAAACCCTTCTCATCAAAGTAACGACATTTTACATTAATACTAACATACTTTTACTGAACACACGCAAAATTCTCTTAGAAATAATATTTTTCGTCAGTGATAACACTTTTTCTGTTCGAACTAGCAAGTTTTCTACCAAAGATACCAAATTTTTTCATAGAAGTAATATTTTTTGATTGTGATAACAACTTTTCTGTCAGAAGTAGCAAGTTTTGCTTAACACTAACAAACATTCTCATCAAAGTAACGACATTATACCTTAATACTAACATACTTTTACTGAACACACACAAATTTCTCTTAGAAATAATTTTTCGTCAGTGATAACACTTTTTCTGTTTGAACTAGCAAATTTTCTACCAAAGATACCAAATTTTTTTCGTAGAAGTAACATTTTTTGATTGTGATAACAACTTTTCTGTCAGAAGTAGCAAGTTTTGCTTAATACTAACAAACATTCTCATCAAAGTAACATCATTTTACCTTAATACTAACATACTTTTACTGAACACACACAAATTTCTCTTAGAAATAATATTTTTCGTCAGTGATAATACTTCTTCTGTTCGAACTAGCAAGTTTTCTATCAAAGATACCAAATTTTTTTCGTAGAAGTAACATTTTTTTATTGTGATAACAACTTTTCTGTCAGAAGTAGCAAGTTTTGCTTAACACTAACAAACCTTCTCCTCAAAGTAACGACGACATTTTGCCTTAATACTAACATACTTTTAATGAACACACACAATTTTCTCTTAGAAATAATATTTTTCGTCAGTAATAACACTTTTTCTGTTCGAACTAGCAAGTTTTCTACCAAAGATACCGAATTTTTTTTTTGTAGAAGTAACATTTTTTTATTGTGATAACAACTTTTCTGTCAGAAGTAGCAAGTTTTGCTTAACACTAACAAACCTTCTCATCAAAGTAACGACATTTTACCTTAATACTAACATACTTTTACTGAAAACACACACAAATTTCTCTTAGAAATAATATTTTTCGTCAGTGATAACACTTTTTTGTTCGAACTAGCAAGTTTTCTATCAAAGATACCATATTTTTTCTTAGAAGTAACATTTTTTTGATTGTGATAACAACTTTTCTGTCAGAAGTAGCAAGTTTTCCTTTCACACTAACAAACATTCTCATCAAAGTAACATCATTTTACCTTAGCACTAACATACTTTTACTGAACACACACAAATTTCTCTTAGAAATAATATTTTTCGTCAGTGATAACACTTTTTCTGCTCGAACTAGCAAGTTTTCTACCAAAGATACCAAATTTTTTTTTAGAAGTAACATTTTTTTATTGTGATAACAACTTTTCTGTCAGAAGTAGCAAGTTTTGCTTAACACTAACAAACATTCTCATCAAAGTAACATCATTTTCGCTTAATACTAAAATACTTTTACTGAACACACACAAATTTCTCTTAGAAATATTATTTTTCGTCAGTCGTAACACTTTTTCTTTTCGAACTAGCAAGTTTTCTACCGAAGATACCAAATTTTTTCTTAGAAGTAACATTTTTTGATTGTGATAACAACTTTTCTGTCAGAAGTAGCAAGTTTTGCTTAACACTAACAAAACCTTCTCGTCAAAGTAATGACATTTTACCTTAATACTAACATACTTTTACTGAACACACACGAAGTTCTCTTAGAAATAATATTTTTCGTCAGTGATGACACTTTTTCTGTTCGAACTAGCAAGTTTTCTACCAAAGACACCAAATTTTTTCTTAGAAGTAATATTTTTTGATTGTGATAACAACTTTTCTGTCAGAAGTAGCAAGTTTTGCTTAACACTAACAAACCTTCTCATCAAAGTAACGATATTTTACCTTAATACTAACATACTTTTATAAACACACACACAAATTTCTCTTAGAAATAATATTTTTCGTCAGTGATAACACTTTTTCTGTTCGAACTAGCAAGTTTTCTACCAAAGATACCAAATGTTTCCGTAGAAGTAACATTTTCGATTGTGATAACAACTTTTCTGTCAGAAGTAGCAAGTTTTTGCTTAACACTAACAAACCTTCTCTTCAAAGTAACGACATTTTGCCTTAATACTAACATACTTTTACTGAACAAACACAATTTCTCATGGAAATAACATTTTTCGTCAGTGATAACACTGTTTCGGTTCGAACTAGCAATTTTTCAGTCAAAGATACCGAATTTTTTCTTAGAAGTAACATTTTTTTTATTGCAATAACAACTTTTCTGTCAGAAGTAGCAAGTTTTGCTTAACACTAACAAACATTCTCATCAAAGTAACATCATTTTACCTTAATACTAAAATACTTTTACTGAAAACACACAAATTTCTCTTAGAAATAATATTTTTCGTCAGTGATAACACTTTTTCTGTTCGATTTAGCAAGTTTTCTACCAAAGATCCCGAATTTTTTCTTAGAAGTAACATTTTTTGATTGTGATAACAACTTTTCTGTCAGAAGTAGCAAGTTTTGCTTAACACTAACAACCTTCTCATCAAAGTAACGAAATTTTACCTTAATACTAACATACTTTTACTGAACCCAGACAAAGTTCTCTTAGAAATAATATTTTTCGTCACTGATAACACTTTTTCTGTTCGAACTAGCAAGTTTTCTACCAAAGATACCAAATTTTTTCTTAGAAGTAACATTTTTTTATTGTGATAACAACTTTTCTGTCAGAAGTAGCAAGTTTTGCTTAACACTAACAAACCTTCTCATCAAAGTAACGACATTTTACCTTAATACTAACATACTTTTACTGAACCCACACAAAGTTCTCTTAGAAATAATATTTTTCGTCAGTGATAACACTTTTTCTGTTCAAACTAGCAAGTTTTCTACCAAAGATACCAAATTTTTTTTCTTAGAAGTAACATTTTTTTATTGTGATAACAACTTTTCTGTCAGAAGTAGCAAGTTTTGCTTAACACTAACAAACCTTCTCATCAAAGTAACGATATTTTACCTTAATACTAATATACTTTTAATAAACACACACAAAATTCTCTTAGAAATAATATTTTTCGTCAGTGATAACACTTTTTCTGTTCGAACTAGCAAGTTTTCTACCAAAGATACCAAATGTTTTCGTAGAAGTAACATTTTTGATTGTGATAACAACTTTTCTGTCAGAAGTAGCAAGTTTTGCTCAACACTAACAAACATTCTCATCAAAGTAACATCATTTTACCTTAATACTAACATACTTTTACTGAACACACACAAATTTCTCTTAAAATAATATTTTTCGTCAGTGATAACACTTTTTCAGTTCGAAACTAGCAAGCTTTCTACCAAAGATACCGAATTTTTTCTTAGAAGTAACATTTTTTGATTGTGATAACAACTTTTCTGTCAGAAGTAGCAAGTTTTGCTTGACACTACCAAACCTTCTCATCAAAGTAACGACATTTTACCTTAATACTAACATACTTTGACTGAACACACACAAATTTCTCTTAGAAATAATATTTTTTCGTCAGTGATAATACTTCTTCTGTTCGAACTAGCAAGTTTTCTATCAAAGATACCAAATTTTTTCGTAGAAGTAACATTTTTTATTGTGATAACAACTTTTCTGTCAGAAGTAGCAAGTTTTGCTTAACACTAACAACCTTCTCATCAAAGTAACGAAATTTTACCTTAATACTAACATACTTTTACTGAACCCAGACAAAGTTCTCTTAGAAATAATATTTTTCGTCACTGATAACACTTTTTCTGTTCGAACTAGCAAGTTTTCTACCAAAGATACCAAATTTTTTCTTAGAAGTAACATTTTTTTTTATTGTGATAACAACTTTTCTGTCAGAAGTAGCAAGTTTTGCTTATCACTAACAAACCTTCTCATCAAAGTAACGACATTTTACCTTAATACTAACATACTTTTACTGAACCCACACAAAGTTCTCTTAGAAATAATATTTTTCGTCAGTGATAACACTTTTTCTGTTCAAACTAGCAAGTTTTCTACCAAAGATACCAAATTTTTTTTAGAAGAAGTAACATTTTTTTATTGTGATAACAACTTTTCTGTCAGAAGTAGCAAGTTTTGCTTAACACTAACAAACCTTCTCATCAAAGTAACGATATTTTACCTTAATACTAATATACTTTTAATAAACACACACACAGTTCTCTTAGAAATAATATTTTTCGTCAGTGATAACACTTTTTCTGTTCGAACTAGCAAGTTTTCTACCAAAGATACCAAATGTTTTCGTAGAAGTAACATTTTTGATTGTGATAACAACTTTTCTGTCAGAAGTAGCAAGTTTTGCTTAACACTAACAAACATTCTCATCAAAGAAACATCATTTTACCTTAATACTAACATACTTTTACTGAACACACACAAATTTCTCTTAAAAATAATATTTTTCGTCAGTGATAACACTTTTTCAGTTCGAACTAGCAAGTCTTCTACCAAAGATACCAAATTTTTTCGTAGAAGTAACAATTTTGATTGTGATAACATCTTTTCTGTCAGAAGTAGCAAGTTTTGCTTAACACTAACAAACATTCTCATCAAAGTAACATCATTTTACCTTAATACTAACATACTTTTACTGAACATACACAAATTTCTCGAAAAAAATAATATTTTTCGTCAGTGATAACACTTTTTTCAGTTCGAACTAGCAAGTTTTCTACCAGTGATACCAAATTTTTTCGTAGAAGTAACATTTTTTGATTGTGATAACAACTTTTCTGTCAGAAGTAGCAAGCTTTGCTTAACACTAACAAACTTCTCATCAAAGTAACGACATTTATCATAATACTAACATACTTTTAATGAACACACACAAATTTCTCTTAGAAATAATATTTTTCGTCAGTGATAACACTTTTTTCTGTTCGAACTAGCAAGTTTTCTACCAAAGATACCAAATTTTTTCGTAGAAGTAACATTTTTGATTGTGATAACAACTTTTCTGTCAGAAGTAGCAAGTTTTGCTTAACACTGACAAACATTCTCATCAAAGTAATGACATTTTACCTTAATACTAACATACTTTTAGTGAACACACACAAATTTCTCTTAGAAATAATATTTTTCATCAATGATAACACTTTTTCTGTTCGAACTAGCAAGTTTTCTATCAAATATACCGAATTTTTTCTTAGAAGTGACATTTTTTATTGTGATAACAACTTTTCTGTCAGAAGTAGCAAGTTTTGCTTAACACTAACAAACCTTCTCATCAAAGTAACGATATTTTACCTTAATACTAACATACTTTTTATAAAAACACACACAAATTTCTCTTAGAAATAATATTTTTCGTCAGTGATAACACTTTTTCTGTTCGAACTAGCAAGTTTTCTACCAAAGATACCAAATGTTTTCGTAAAAGTAACATTTTTGATTGTGATAACAACTTTTCTGTCAGAAGTAGCAGGTTTTGCTTAACACTAACAAACATTCTCATCAAAGTAACATCATTTTACCTTAATACTAACATACTTTTACTGAACACACACACAAATTTCTCTTAAAAATAATATTTTTTGTCAGTGATAACACTTTTTCAGTTCGAACTAGCAAGTTCTCTACCAAAGATACCAAATTTTTTCGTAGAAGTAACATTTTTTTTGATTGTGATAACAACTTTTCTGTCAGAAGTAGCAAGCTTTGCTTAACACTAACAAACCTTCTCATCAAAGTAACGACATTTTACCTTAATACTAACATACTTTTAATGAACACACACAAATTTCTCTTAGAAATAATATTTTTCGTCAGTGATAACACTTTTTCTGTTCGAACTAGCAAGTTTTCTACCAAAGATACCAATTTTTTTCGTAGAAGTAACATTTTTTGATTGTGATAACAACTTTTCTGTAAGAAGTAGCAAGTTTTTCTTTCACACTAACAAAAATTTTTATCAAAGTAACATCATTTTACCTTAATACTAACATACTTTTACTGAACACACACAAATTTCTCTTAGAAATAATATTTTTCGTCAGTGATAACACTTTTTCTGTTCGAACTAGCAAGTTTTCTACCAAAGATACCAAATTTTTTCTTAGAAGTAACATTTTTTTATTGTGATAACAACTTTTCTGTCAGAAGTAGAAAGTTTTGCTTAACACTAACAACATTATCATCACAGTAACATCATTTTACCTTAATACTAAAAATACTTTTACTGAACACACACAAATTCTCTTAGAAATAATATTTTTCGTCAGTGATAACGCTTTTTCTGTTCGAACTAGCAAGTTTTCTACCAAAGATACCAAATTTTTTCTTAGAAGTAACGTTTTTTGATTGTGATAACAACTTTTCTGTCAGAAGTAGCAAGTTTTGCTTGACACTAACAAACCTTCTCATCAAAGTAACGACATTTTACCTTAATACTAACATACTTTTACTGAACACACACAAAGTTCTCTTAGAAATAATATTTTTCGTCAGTGATAACACTTTTTCTGTTCGAACTAGCAAGTTTTCTACCAAAGATACCAAATTTTTTCTTAGAAGTAACATTTTTTTATTGCGATAACAACTTTTCTGTCAGAAGTAGCAAGTTTTGCTTAACACTAACAAACCTTCTCATCAAAGTAACGATATTTTACCTTAATATTAACATACTTTTAATAAACACACACAAATTTCTCTTAGAAATAATATTTTTCGTCAGTGATAACACTTTTTCTGTTCGAACTAGCAAGTTTTCTACCAAAGATACCAAATGTTTTCGTAGAAATAACATTTTTCATTGTGATAACAACTTTTCTGTCAGAAGTAGCAAGTTTTGCTTAACACTAACAAACATTCTCATCAAAGTAACATCATTTTACCTTAATACTAACATACTTTTACTGAACAAACACAAATTTCTCTTTAAAATAATATTTTTTGTCAGTGATAACACTTTTTCAGTTCGAACTAGCAAGTTTTCTACCAAAGATACCAAATTTTTTCGTAGAAGTAACATTTTTTGATTGTGATAACAACTTTTCTGTCAGAAGTAGCAAGTTTTGCTTAACACTAACAAACATTCTCATCAAAGTAACGACATTATACCTTAATACTAACATACTTTTACTGAACACACACAAATTTCTCTTAGAAATAATATTTTTCGTCAGTGATAACACTTTTTCTGTTTGAACTAGCAAATTTTCTACCAAAGATACCAAATTTTTTTAGTAGAAGTAACATTTTTTGATTGTGATAACAACTTTTCTGTCAGAAGTAGCAAGTTTTGCTTAACACTAACAAACATTCTCATCAAAGTAACATCATTTTACCTTAATACTAACATACTTTTACTGAACACACACAAATTTCTCTTAGAAATAATATTTTTCGTCAGTGATAATACTTCTTTTCTGTTCGAACTAGCAAGTTTTCTATCAAAGATACCAAATTTTTTCGTAGAAGTAACATTTTTTTATTGTGATAACAACTTTTCTGTCAGAAGTAGCAAGTTTTGCTTAACACTAACAAACCTTCTCCTCAAAGTAACGACATTTTGCCTTAATACTAACATACTTTTAATGAACACACACAATTTTCTCTTAGAAATAATATTTTTCGTCAGTAATAACACTTTTTTCTGTTCGAACTAGCAAGTTTTCTCTACCAAAGATACCGAATTTTTTTTAGAAGTAACATTTTTTTATTGTGATAACAACTTTTCTGTCAGAAGTAGCAAGTTTTGCTTAACACTAACAAAACCTTCTCATCAAAGTAACGACATTTTACCTTAATACTAACATACTTTTACTGAAAACACACACAAATTTCTCTTAGAAATAATATTTTTCGTCAGTGATAACACTTTTTTCTGTTCGAACTAGCAAGTTTTCTATCAAAGATACCATATTTTTTCTTAGAAGTAACATTTTTTGATTGTGATAACAACTTTTCTGTCAGAAGTAGCAAGTTTTCCTTTCACACTAACAAACATTCTCATCAAAGTAACATCATTTTACCTTAGCACTAACATACTTTTACTGAACACACACAAATTTCTCTTAGAAATAATATTTTTCGTCAGTGATAACACTTTTTCTGCTCGAACTAGCAAGTTTTCTACCAAAGATACCAAATTTTTTTTAGAAGTAACATTTTTTTATTGTGATAACAACTTTTTCTGTCAGAAGTAGCAAGTTTTGCTTAACACTAACAAACATTCTCATCAAAGTAACATCATTTTCGCTTAATACTAAAATATTTTACTGAACACACACAAATTTCTCTTAGAAATATTATTTTTCGTCAGTCGTAACACTTTTTCTTTTCGAACTAGCAAGTTTTCTACCGAAGATACCAAATTTTTTCTTAGAAGTAACATTTTTTGATTGTGATAACAACTTTTCTGTCAGAAGTAGCAAGTTTTGCTTAACACTAACAAACCTTCTCGTCAAAGTAATGACATTTTACCTTAATACTAACATACTTTTACTGAACACACACGAAGTTCTCTTAGAAATAATATTTTTCGTCAGTGATGACACTTTTTCTGTTCGAACTAGCAAGTTTTCTACCAAAGACACCAAAT
This sequence comes from Artemia sinica, assembly GCA_027921565.1. Lineage (NCBI taxonomy): Eukaryota > Metazoa > Arthropoda > Branchiopoda > Anostraca > Artemiidae > Artemia > Artemia sinica. The sequence goes on along the minus strand of CM051259.1, from coordinate 1,853,964 downwards.
TTTTTCTTAGAAGTAATATTTTTTGATTGTGATAACAACTTTTCTGTCAGAAGTAGCAAGTTTTGCTTAACACTAACAAACCTTCTCATCAAAGTAACGATATTTTACCTTAATACTAACATACTTTTAATAAACACACACAAATTTCTCTTAGAAATAATATTTTTCGTCAGTGATAACACTTTTTCTGTTCGAACTAGCAAGTTTTCTACCAAAGATACCAAATATTTCCGTAGAAGTAACATTTTCGATTGTGATAACAACTTTTCTGTCAGAAGTAGCAAGTTTTGCTTAACACTAACAAACCTTTCTCTTCAAAGTAACGACATTTTGCCTTAATACTAACATACTTTTACTGAACAAACACAAATTTCTCATGGAAATAACATTTTTCGTCAGTGATAACACTGTTTCGGTTCGAACTAGCAATTTTTCAGTCAAAGATACCGAATTTTTTTCTTAGAAGTAACATTTTTTTTTATTGCAATAACAACTTTTCTGTCAGAAGTAGCAAGTTTTGCTTAACACTAACAAACATTCTCATCAAAGTAACATCATTTTACCTTAATACTAAAATACTTTTACTGAAAACACACACAAATTTCTCTTAGAAATAATATTTTTCGTCAGTGATAACACTTTTTCTGTTCGATTTAGCAAGTTTTCTACCAAAGATCCCGAATTTTTTCTTAGAAGTAACATTTTTTGATTGTGATAACAACTTTTCTGTCAGAAGTAGCAAGTTTTGCTTAACACTAACAACCTTCTCATCAAAGTAACGAAATTTTACCTTAATACTAACATACTTTTACTGAACCCAGACAAAGTTCTCTTAGAAATAATATTTTTCGTCACTGATAACACTTTTTCTGTTCGAACTAGCAAGTTTTCTACCAAAGATACCAAATTTTTTCTTAGAAGTAACATTTTTTTATTGTGATAACAACTTTTCTGTCAGAAGTAGCAAGTTTTGCTTAACACTAACAAACCTTCTCATCAAAGTAACGACATTTTACCTTAATACTAACATACTTTTACTGAACCCACACAAAGTTCTCTTAGAAATAATATTTTTCGTCAGTGATAACACTTTTTCTGTTCAAACTAGCAAGTTTTCTACCAAAGATACCAAATTTTTTCTTAGAAGTAACATTTTTTTTATGTGATAACAACTTTTCTGTCAGAAGTAGCAAGTTTTGCTTAACACTAACAACCTTCTCATCAAAGTAACGATATTTTACCTTAATACTAATATACTTTTAATAAACACACACAAATTTCTCTTAGAAATAATATTTTTCGTCAGTGATAACACTTTTTCTGTTCGAACTAGCAAGTTTTCTACCAAAGATACCAAATGTTTTCGTAGAAGTAACATTTTTGATTGTGATAACAACTTTTCTGTCAGAAGTAGTAAGTTTTGCTTAACACTAACAAACATTCTCATCAAAGTAACATCATTTTACCTTAATACTAACATACTTTTACTGAACACACACAAATTTCTCTTAAAAATAATATTTTTCGTCAGTGATAACACTTTTTCAGTTCGAACTAGCAAGCTTTCTACCAAAGATACCGAATTTTTTCTTAGAAGTAACATTTTTTGATTGTGATAACAACTTTTCTGTCAGAAGTAGCAAGTTTTGCTTGACACTACCAAAAAACCTTCTCATCAAAGTAACGACATTTTACCTTAATACTAACATACTTTTACTGAACACACACAAATTTCTCTTAGAAATAATATTTTTCGTCAGTGATAATACTTCTTCTGTTCGAACTAGCAAGTTTTCTATCAAAGATACCAAATTTTTTCGTAGAAGTAACATTTTTTTATTGTGATAACAACTTTTCTGTCAGAAGTAGCAAGTTTTGCTTAACACTAACAACCTTCTCATCAAAGTAACGAAATTTTACCTTAATACTAACATACTTTTACTGAACCCAGACAAAGTTCTCTTAGAAATAATATTTTTCGTCACTGATAACACTTTTTCTGTTCGAACTAGCAAGTTTTCTACCAAAGATACCAAATTTTTCTTAGAAGTAACATTTTTTTATTGTGATAACAACTTTTCTGTCAGAAGTAGCAAGTTTTGCTTAACACTAACAAACCTTCTCATCAAAGTAACGACATTTTACCTAATACTAACATACTTTTACTGAACCCACACAAAGTTCTCTTAGAAATAATATTTTTCGTCAGTGATAACACTTTTTCTGTTCAAACTAGCAAGTTTTCTACCAAAGATACCAAATTTTTCTCTTAGAAGTAACATTTTTTTATTGTGATAACAACTTTTCTGTCAGAAGTAGCAAGTTTTGCTTAACACTAACAAACCTTCTCATCAAAGTAACGATATTTTACCTTAATACTAATATACTTTTAATAAACACACACAAAGTTCTCTTAGAAATAATATTTTTCGTCAGTGATAACACTTTTTCTGTTCGAACTAGCAAGTTTTCTACCAAAGATACCAAATGTTTTCGTAGAAGTAACATTTTTTTGATTGTGATAACAACTTTTCTGTCAGAAGTAGCAAGTTTTGCTTAACACTAACAAACATTCTCATCAAAGAAACATCATTTTACCTTAATACTAACATACTTTTACTGAACACACACAAATTTCTCTTAAAAATAAATTTTTCGTCAGTGATAACACTTTTTCAGTTCGAACTAGCAAGTCTTCTACCAAAGATACCAAATTTTTTCGTAGAAGTAACAATTTTGATTGTGATAACATCTTTTCTGTCAGAAGTAGCAAGTTTTGCTTAACACTAACAAACATTCTCATCAAAGTAACATCATTTTACCTTAATACTAACATACTTTTACTGAACATACACAAATTTCTCGAAAAAATAATATTTTTTCGTCAGTGATAACACTTTTTTTCAGTTCGAACTAGCAAGTTTTCTACCAGTGATACCAAATTTTTTCGTAGAAGTAACATTTTTTGATTGTGATAACAACTTTTCTGTCAGAAGTAGCAAGCTTTGCTTAACACTAACAAACCTTCTCATCAAAGTAACGACATTTTATCATAATACTAACATACTTTTAATGAACACACACAAATTTCTCTTAGAAATAATATTTTTTCGTCAGTGATAACACTTTTTTCTGTTCGAACTAGCAAGTTTTCTACCAAAGATACCAAATTTTTTCGTAGAAGTAACATTTTTGATTGTGATAACAACTTTTCTGTCAGAAGTAGCAAGTTTTGCTTAACACTGACAAACATTCTCATCAAAGTAATGACATTTTACCTTAATACTAACATACTTTTAGTGAACACACACAAATTTCTCTTAGAAATAATATTTTGATCAATGATAACACTTTTTTCTGTTCGAACTAGCAAGTTTTCTATCAAATATACCGAATTTTTTCTTAGAAGTGACATTTTTTATTGTGATAACAACTTTTCTGTCAGAAGTAGCAAGTTTTGCTTAACACTAACAAACCTTCTCATCAAAGTAACGATATTTTACCTTAATACTAACATACTTTTTATAAACACACACAAATTTCTCTTAGAAATAATATTTTTCGTCAGTGATAACACTTTTTCTGTTCGAACTAGCAAGTTTTCTACCAAAGATACCAAATGTTTTCGTAAAAGTAACATTTTTGATTGTGATAACAACTTTTCTGTCAGAAGTAGCAGGTTTTGCTTAACACTAACAAACATTCTCATCAAAGTAACATCATTTTACCTTAATACTAACATACTTTTACTGAACACACACAAATTTCTCTTAAAAATAATATTTTTTGTCAGTGATAACACTTTTTCAGTTCGAACTAGCAAGTTCTCTACCAAAGATACCAAATTTTTTCGTAGAAGTAACATTTTTTGATTGTGATAACAACTTTTCTGTCAGAAGTAGCAAGCTTTGCTTAACACTAACAAACCTTCTCATCAAAGTAACGACATTTTACCTTAATACTAACATACTTTTAATGAACACACACAAATTTCTCTCTAGAAATAATATTTTTCGTCAGTGATAACACTTTTTCTGTTCGAACTAGCAAGTTTTCTACCAAAGATACCAATTTTTTTCGTAGAAGTAACATTTTTGATTGTGATAACAACTTTTCTGTAAGAAGTAGCAAGTTTTTCTTTCACACTAACAAAAATTTTTATCAAAGTAACATCATTTTACCTTAATACTAACATACTTTTACTGAACACACACAAAATTTCTCTTAGAAATAATATTTTTCGTCAGTGATAACACTTTTTCTGTTCGAACTAGCAAGTTTTCTACCAAAGATACCAAATTTTTTCTTAGAAGTAACATTTTTTTATTGTGATAACAACTTTTCTGTCAGAAGTAGAAAGTTTTGCTTAACACTAACAAACATTATCATCACAGTAACATCATTTTACCTTAATACTAAAATACTTTTACTGAACACACACAAATTTCTCTTAGAAATAATATTTTTCGTCAGTGATAACGCTTTTTCTGTTCGAACTAGCAAGTTTTCTACCAAAGATACCAAATTTTTTCTTAGAAGTAACGTTTTTTGATTGTGATAACAACTTTTCTGTCAGAAGTAGCAAGTTTTGCTTGACACTAACAAACCTTCTCATCAAAGTAACGACATTTTACCTTAATACTAACATACTTTTACTGAACACACACAAAGTTCTCTTAGAAATAATATTTTTCGTCAGTGATAACACTTTTTCTGTTCGAACTAGCAAGTTTTCTACCAAAGATACCAAATTTTTTCTTAGAAGTAACATTTTTTTATTGCGATAACAACTTTTCTGTCAGAAGTAGCAAGTTTTGCTTAACACTAACAAACCTTCTCATCAAAGTAACGATATTTTACCTTAATATTAACATACTTTTAATAAACACACACAAATTTCTCTTAGAAATAATATTTTTCGTCAGTGATAACACTTTTTCTGTTCGAACTAGCAAGTTTTCTACCAAAGATACCAAATGTTTTCGTAGAAATAACATTTTTGATTGTGATAACAACTTTTCTGTCAGAAGTAGCAAGTTTTGCTTAACACTAACAAACATTCTCATCAAAGTAACATCATTTTACCTTAATACTAACATACTTTTACTGAACAAACACAAATTTCTCTTTAAAATAATATTTTTTGTCAGTGATAACACTTTTTCAGTTCGAACTAGCAAGTTTTCTACCAAAGATACCAAATTTTTTCGTAGAAGTAACATTTTTTGATTGTGATAACAACTTTTCTGTCAGAAATAGCAAGCTTTGCTTAACACTAACAAACCTTCTCATCAAAGTAACGACATTTTACCATAATACTAACATACTTTTAATGAACACACACCAATTTCTCTTAGAAATAATATTTTTCGTCAGTGATAACACTTTTTTCTGTTCGAACTAGCAATTTTTCTACCAAAGATACCAAATTTTTTCGTAGCAGTAACATTTTTGATTGTGATAAACAACTTTTCTGTCAGAAGTAGCAAGTTTTGCTTAACACTGACAAACATTCTCATCAAAGTAATGAAATTTTACCTTAATACTAACAAACTTTTAGTGAACACACACAAATTTCTCTTAGAAATAATATTTTTCATCAATGATAATACTTTTTCTGTTCGAACTAGCAAGTTTTCTACCAAAGATACCGAATTTTTTCTTAGAAGTGACATTTTTTTGATTGTGATAACAACTTTTCTGTCAGAAGTAGCAAGTTTTGCTTAACACTAACGAACCTTCTCATCACAGTAACGACATTTTGCCTTAATACTAACATACTTTTACTGAACACACACAAATTTCTCATAGAAATAATATTTTTCGTCAGTGATAATATTGTTTCGGTTCGAACTAGCCAGTCTCCAGTCAAAGATACCGAATTTTTTCTTAGAAGTAACAATTTTTGGATTGTGATAACAACTTTTCGGTCAGAAGTAGTAAGTTTTGCTTAACACTAACAAACCTTCTCATCAAAGTAACGACATTTTACCTTAATACTAACATACTTTTACTGAACACACACAAATTTCTCTTAGAAATAATAATATTTTTCGTCAGTGATAACACTTTTTCTGTTCGAACTAGCAAGTTTTCTACCAAGATATCAAATTTCTTCTTAGAAGTAAAATTTTTTTGATTGTGATAACAGCTTTTCTGTCAGAAGTAGCAAGTTTTGCTTCACACTAACAAACCTTCTCATCAAAATAACGACATTTTACCTTAATACTAACATACTTTTAATGAACACACACAAATTTCTCTTAGAAATAATATTTTTCGTCAGTGATAACACTTTTTCTGTTCGAACTGGCAAGTTTTCTACCAAAGATACCAAATTTTTTTTTGATGTAACATTTTTTTATTGTGATAACAACTTTTCTGTCAGAAGTAGCAAGTTTTGCTTAACACTAACAAACATTCTCATCAAAGTAACAACATTTTACCTTAATACTAACATACTTTTTACTGAACACACACAAATTTCTCTTAGAAATAATATTTTCATCAGTGATAACACTTTTTCTGTTCGAACTAGCAAGTTTTCTACCAAAGATACCAAATTTTGTCTTAGAAGTAACATTTTTTTATTGTGCTAACAACTTTTCTCTCAGAAGTAGCAAGTTTTGCTTAACACTAACAAATATTCTCATCAAAGTAACAACATTTTACCTTAATACTAACATACTTTTACTGAACACACACAAATTTCTAGGTTAGGTTAGGTTAGGCTAGATTAGGTTAGGTTAAGTTAGGTTAAGTTAGATTAGGTTAACCTACGTACGCGCGCGTACGTTGGTTAACCTAACCTAACTTAACCTAACTTAACCAGAAATTTGTGTGTTTTTCAGTAAAAGTATGTTAGTATTAAGGTAAAATGTTGTTACTTTGATGAGAATGTTTGTTAGTGTTAAGCAAAACTTGCTACTTCTGACAGAAAAGTTGTTATCACAATAAAAAAATGTTACTTCTAAGAAAAAATTTGGTATCTTTGGTAGAAAACTTGCTAGTTCGAACAGAAAAAGTGTTATCACTGACGAAAAATATTATTTCTAAGAGAACTTTGTGTGTGTTCAGTAAAAGTATGTTAGTATTAAGGTAAAATGATGTTACTTTGATAAGAATGTTTGTTAGTGTTAAGCAAAACTTGCTACTTCTGACAGAAAAAAAGTTGTTATCACAATCAAAAAATGTTACTTCTAAAAAAAAATTTGGTATCTTTGGTAGAAAACTTGCTAGTTCGAACAGAAAAAGTGTTATCACTGACGAAAAATATTATTTCTAAGAGAAATTTGTGTGTGTTAATTAAAAGTATGTTAGTATTAAGGTAAAATGTCGTTACTTTGATGAGAAGGTTTGTTAGTGTTAAGCAAAACTTGCTACTTCTGACAGAAAAGTTGTTATCACAATCAAAAAATGTTACTTCTAAGAAAAAATTTGATATCTTTGGTAGAAAACTTGCTAGTTCGAACAGGAAAAGTGTTATCACTGACGAAAAATATTATTTCTAAGAGAAATTTGTGTGTGTTCATTAAAAGTATGTTAGTATTAAGGTAAAATGTCTTTACTTTGATGAGAAGGTTTGTTAGTGTTAAGCAAAACTTGCTACTTCTGACAGAAAAGTTGTTATCACAATCAAAAAATGTTACTTCTACGAAAAAAATTTGGTATCTTTGGTAGAAAAACTTGCTAGTTCGAACAGAAAAAGTGTTATCACTGACGAAAAATATTATTTCTAAGAGAAATTTGTGTGTGTTCATTAAAATTATGTTAGTATTAAGGTAAAATATCGTTACTTTGATGAGAAGGTTTGTTAGTGTTAAGCAAAACTTGCTACTTCTGACAGAAAAGTTGTTATCACAATCAAAAAATGTTACTTCTAAGAAAAAAATTTGGTAGCTTTGGTAGAAAACTTGCTAGTTCGAACAGAAAAAGTGTTATCACTGACGAAAAATATTATTTCTAAGAGAAATGTGTTTGTGTTCAATAAAAGTTTGTTAGTATTAAGGTAAAATGTCGTTACTTTGATGAGAAGGTTTGTTAGTGTCAAGCAAAACTTGCTACTTCTGACAGAAAAGTTGTTATCACAATCAAAAAATGTTACTTCTAGGAAAAAATTTGGTATCTTTGGTAGAAAACTTGCTAGTTCGAACAGAAAAAGTGTTATCACTGACGAAAAATATTATTTCTAAGAGAAATGTGTGTGTGTTCAGTAAAAGTATGTTATTATTAAAGTAAAATGTCGTTACTTTGATGATAATGTTTGTTAGTGTTAAGCAAAACTTGCTGCTTCTGACAGAAAAGTTGTTATCACAATAAAAAAATGTTACTTCTAAGAAAAAAATTTGGTATCTTTGATAGAAAACTTGCTAGTTCGAACAGAAAAAGTGTTATCACTGACGAAAAGTATTATTTCTAAGGGAGCTTTTGTGTGTGTTTCAGTAAAAGTATGTTAGTATTAAGGTAAAATGTCGTTACTTTGATGAGAAGGTTTGTTAGTGTTAAGCAAAACTTGCTAATTCTGACAGAAAAGTTGTTATCACAATCAAAAAATGTTACTTCTACGAAAAAATTTGGTATCTTTGATAGAAAACTTGCTAGTTCGAACAGAAAAATTGTTATCACTGACGAAAAATATTATTTCTAAGAGAAACTTGTGTGTGTTTCATTAAAAGTAAGTTAGTATTAAGGTAAAATGTCGTTACTTTGATGAGAAGGTTTGTTAGTGTTAAGCAAAACTTGCAACTTCTGACAGAAAAGTTGTTATCACTATCAAAAAATGTTACTTCTAAGAACAAATTTGGTATCTTTGATAGAAAACTTGCTAGTTAGAACAGAAAAAGTGTTATCACTGACGAAAAGTATTATTTCTAAGGGAGCTTTGTGTGTGTGTTCAGTAAAAGTATGTTAGTATTAAGGTAAAATGTCGTTACTTTGATGAGAAGGTTTGTTAGTGTTAAGCAAAACTTGCTACTTCTGACAGAAAAGTTGTTATCACAATCAAAAAATGTTACTTCTAGGAAAAAATTTGGTATCTTTGGTAGAAAACTTGCTAGTTCGAACAGAAAAAGTGTTATCACTGACGAAAAATATTATTTCTAAGAGAAATGTGTTTGTGTTCAATAAAAGTTTGTTAGTATTAAGGTAAAATGTCGTTACTTTGATGAGAAGGTTTGTTAGTGTCAAGCAAAACTTGCTACTTCTGACAGAAAAGTTGTTATCACAATCAAAAAATGTTACTTCTAGGAAAAAATTTGGTATCTTTGGTAGAAAACTTGCTAGTTCGAACAGAAAAAGTGTTATCACTGACGAAAAATATTATTTCTAAGAGAAATGTGTGTGTGTTCAGTAAAAGTATGTTAGTATTAAGGTAAAATGTCGTTACTTTGATGATAATGTTTGTTAGTGTTAAGCAAAAACTTGCTGCTTCTGACAGAAAAGTTGTTATCACAATAAAAAAATGTTACTTCTAAGAAAAAATTTGGTATCTTTGATAGAAAACTTGCTAGTTCGAACAGAAAAAGTGTTATCACTGACGAAAAGTATTATTTCTAAGGGAGCTTTTGTGTGTGTTCAGTAAAAGTATGTTAGTATTAAGGTAAAATGTCGTTACTTTGATGAGAAGGTTTGTTAGTGTTAAGCAAAACTTGCTAATTCTGACAGAAAAGTTGTTATCACAATCAAAAATGTTACTTCTACGAAAAAATTTGGTATCTTTGATAGAAAACTTGCTAGTTCGAACAGAAAGAAAATTGTTATCACTGACGAAAATATTATTTCTAAGAGAAACTTGTGTGTGTTCATTAAAAGTAAGTTAGTATTAAGGTAAAATGTCGTTACTTTGATGAGAAGGTTTGTTAGTGTTAAGCAAAACTTGCAACTTCTGACAGAAAAGTTGTTATCACTATCAAAAAATGTTACTTCTAAGAACAAATTTGGTATCTTTGATAGAAAACTTGCTAGTTAGAACAGAAAAAGTGTTATCACTGACGAAAAGTATTATTTCTAAGGGAGCTTTGTGTGTGTGTTCAGTAAAAGTATGTTAGTATTAAGGTAAAATGTCGTTACTTTGATGAGAAGGTTTGTTAGTGTTAAGCAAAACTTGCTACTTCTGACAGAAAAGTTGTTATCACAATAAAAAAATGTTACTTCTACGAAAAAATTGGTATCTTTGATAGAAAACTTGCTAGTTCAAACAGAAAAATTGTTATCACTGACGAAAAATATTATTTCTAAGAGAAATTTGTGTGTGTGTTCATTAAAAGTATGTTAGTATTAAGGTAAAATGTCGTTACTTTGATGAGAAGGTTTGTTAGTGTTAAGCAAAATTTGCAACTTCTGACAGAAAAGTTGTTATCACAATCAAAAAATGTTACTTTTAAGAAAAAATTTGGTATCTTTGGTAGAAAACTTGCTAGTTTGAACAGAAAAAGAGTTATCACTGACGAAAAATATATTATTTCTAAGAGAACTTTGTGTGTGTGTTCAGTAAAAGTATGTTAGTATTAAGGTAAAATGTCGTTACTTTGATGAGAAGGTTTGTTAGTGTTAAGCAAAACTTGATACTTCTGACAGAAATGTTGTTATCACAGTCATAAAAAATGTTACTTCTACGAAAAAATTTGGTATCTTTGGTAGAAAACTTGCTAGTTCGAACAGAAAAAGTGTTATCACCGACGAAAAATATTATTTCTAAGAGAAATTTGTGTGTGTTCAGTAAAGGTATGGTAGTATTAAGGTAAAATGATGTTACTTTGATGAGAATGTTTGTTAGTGTTAAGCAAAACTTGCTACTTCTGACAGAAAAGTTGTTATCACAATCAAAAAATTGTTACTTGTACGAAAAAATTTGGTATCTTTGGTAGAAAACTTGCTAGTTCGAACAGAAAAAGTGTTATCACTGACCAAAAATATTATTTCTAAGAGAAATTTGTGTGTGTTCAGTAAAAGTATGTTAGTATTAAGGTAAAATGTCGTTACTTTGATGAGAATGTTTGTTAGTGTTAAGCAAAACTTGCTACTTCTGACAGAAAAGTTGTTATCACAATCAAAAAATGCTACTTCTATGAAAAAATTTGGTATCTTTGGTAGAAAACTTTCTAGTTCGAACAGAAAAAGTGTTATCACTGACGAAAAATATTATTTCTAAGAGAACTTTGTGTGTGTTCAGTAAAAGTATGTTAGTATTAAGGTAAAATGTCGTTACTTTGATGAGAAGGTTTGTTAGTGTTAAGCAAAACTTGCTACTTCTGACAGAAAAGTTGTTATCACAATCAAAAAATGTTACTTCTACGAAAAAAAATTTTGTATCTTTGGTAGAAAACTTGCTAGTTCGAACAGAAAGTGTTATCACTGACGAAAAATATTATTTCTAAGAGAAATTTGTGTCTGTTCAGTACAATTATGTTAGTATTAAGGTAAAATGTCGTTACTTTGATGAGGAGGTTTGTTAGTGTTAAGCAAAACTTGCTACTTCTGACAGAAAAGTTGTTATCACAATCAAAAAAATGTTACTTCTAAGAAAAAATTTGGTATTTTTGGTAGAAAACTTGCTAGTTCGAACAGAAAAAAGTGTTATCACTGACGAAAAATATTATTTATAAGAGAACTTTGTGTGTGTTCAGTAAAAAGCATGTTAGTATTAAGGTAAAATAATTTTACTTTGATGAGAAGGTTTGTTAGTGTTAAGCACAACTTGCTACTTCTAACAGAAATGTTGTAATCACAGTCATAAAAATGTTACTTCTACGAAAAAATTTGGTATCTTTGGTAGAAAACTTGCTAGTTTGAACAGAAAAAGAGTTATCACTGACGAAAAATATTATTTCTAAGAGAAATTTGTTTGTGTTCAGTAAAAGTATGTTAGTTTTAAGGTAAAATGATGTTACTTTGATGAGAATGTTTGTTAGTGTTAAGCAAAACTTGCTACTTCTGACAGAAAAGTTGTTATCACAATCAAAAAATGTTACTTCTAAGAAAAAATTGGTATCTTTGGTAGAAAACTTGCTAGTTAAAACAGAAAAAGTGTTATCAAGGACGAAAAATATTATTTCTAAGAGAACTTTGTGTGTGTTCAGTAATAGTATGTTAGTATTAAGGTAAAATGTCGTTACTTTGATGAGAGCGTTTGTTAGTGTTAAGCAAAACTTGCTACTTCTGACAGAAAAGTTGTTATCACAATCAAAAAATGTTACTTCTACGAAAAAATTTGGTATCTTTGGTAGAAAACTTGCTAGTTCTAACAGAAAAAGTGTTATCACTGACGAAAAATATTATTTCTAAGAGAAATTTGTGTGTGTTCAGTAAAAGTATGTTAGTATTAAGGTAAAATGATGTTACTTTGATGAGAATGTTTGTTAGTGTTAAGCAAAACTTGCTACTTCTGACAGAAAAGTTGTTATCACAATAAAAAATGTTACTTCTAAGAAAAAATTTGGTATCTTTGGTAGAAAACTTGCTAGTTCGAACAGAAAAAGTGTTATCACTGACGAAAAATATTATTTCTAAGAGAAACTTGTGTGTTTTTTCATTAAAAGTATGTTAGTATTAACGTAAAATGTCGTTACTTTGATGAGAAGGTTTGTTAGTGTTAAGCAAAACTTGCTACTTCTGACAGAAAAGTTGTTATCACAATCAAAAAATGATACTTCTAAGAAAAAATTTGGTATCTTTGACAGAAAACTTGCTAGTTCGAACAGAAAAAGTTTTATCACTGACGAAAAATATTATTTCTAAGAGAACTTTGTGTGTTTTCAGTAAAAGTATGTTAGTATCAAGGTAAAATGTCGTTACTTTGATGAGATGGTTTGTTAGTGTTAAGCGAAACTTGCTACTTTTGACAGAAAAGTTGTTATCACAATCAAAAAAAAGGTTACTTCTACGAAAAAATTTGGTATCTTTGGTAGAAAACTTCCTATTTCGAACAGAAAAAGTGTTATCACTGATGAAAAGTATTATTTCTAAGAGAAATTTCTGTGGGTTCAGTAAAAGTATGTTAGTATTAAAGTAAAATGTCGTTACTTTGATGAAAATGTTTGTTAGTGTTAAGCAAAACTTGCTACTTCTAACAGAAAAGTTGTTATCACAATAAAAAAATGTTACTTTTACGAAAAAATTCGGTATCTTTGACAGAAAACTTGCTAGTTCGAACAGAAAAAGTGTTATCATTGATGAAAAGTATTATTTCTAAGAGAAATTTGTGTTTGTTCAGTAAACATTTAATAAAAAGCCTTTTGAAAGTATTGCTTGGTGATGGGATATTCAAAAAGCCATAAAGTAAAGTTGTGGGTGAAAAGGATGAGTACTTCAAGTTGTAAAATTGGTTTAGGAGGGAGATTACGTAAAGAACTTGTTCTGAAATAATATAAAAAAAGCCTTTTGAAAAGTACTGCTTGGCGTTGGGGGTATTCAAAAAGTCGTAAGGTAAAGTTGTGGTGAAAAGGATGAGTACATCAACTTGTAAATGGGTTTAGGAGGGAACATTAAGAAAAGAACTTGTTCTGAAAAGATATAATAACGCCTTTTGAAATGTGGGAGGCCCTTCTGTGTCTCAAGTGCACATAAAAAGTATTAAAAAATGGGGGGGACCCTTTGGGGTATGCCGGGGGGCCTTTGGGGGCCTTTGGGGGTCCAGGAGGCCTTTGGGGGCTCGAGGGCCCTTTGGGGGCCTGGGGGCTCTCTGGGGGCCCTTTGGGGGCCGGGGGGGTTCCTTTGGGGTTGGGTTAGGGGGTCGGGGTCCTTTGGGGTTGGGGGTTGTTGGGGTAGGGGGGACCTCACAAGACTGTTCAAATGGAACTTGTGTATTATAACGACCACAGAGTTTCACCCTCAAATCCTCTTCTAAATCCTCTTCTAAAATCATCTTCTAAAATGCCTCAAACTGTTTCGCTCAAATCATCTTCTAAAATGTCTCAAAACGGTTTCGCCCAAATAATCTCTAAACGTAATTTCTGTGTGTTCCTTTTGTTTTGACATCCCTGCGCTGTCACGTTTGAAATTCCTAGGATGCCCTTTCCCTCGTTAATCTCTTCATCTCTAAGATCAAAATATCTCTTCCCCACCGTTAATGCGCATGTGCAAACTTCGCCCGGAGACAATTCTCCTGGACGAACACCAACAAATCAATTGACCTTGAAAGCGCATGTGCAAACTTCGCCCGGAGACATTACTCCTGGACGAACACCAACAAGTCAATTTCTCTCCCTTTCAATTACGCAATAAATTTCTCGGAAAGTGTTCTCGTGGGAGTCTATGCCCATATATGGTGTGGGGTTCGGAGTTAGACTCAATTGTATATGGCAGCATCTATGTTTCGTACAGTATTCTATGCCCATATATGGTGCCCCGTCACGAGTTATAGATCAATACATTTCCCCCACCGTTAATACGCATGTGCAAACTTCACTCCGGAGTCAATACACTTGAAAACAACAAATAAATCGACCTTGAAAAAAGGGTCATTGACCCGTTCGTGGATCCTTGAATAAATTATGTCCCCTTCGGAGTTAGACTTAATTGCAGATGGCAGCACCTGTGTTCGTACAGTATTCATTATGCTCTTCCTACTGATATCTTTTTTGAGGCAAACATTATTGGACGGCATACACCCCCCCCCCCACACACACACATACACATCCTCTTTCCCCCGATGTATCCGATCACTATTTTGGGATTGCCAGTTCGTTCGAAATAGTTCAACGATCAGATAACAAAAAGATTGGGGTTAGCATCCTCCCCCCCCCCAAAAGCCCAGGGAAGGGTTGTAAATTATGCCCTAGGGCATATAAAGTTTTTATGGAAGAAGTGGTCGTAATATCCTGAACAGGGACTCAAATGATTGGAAATTGAAAGTTATAATTCCCTGTTTAAGAATAAAAAATGATCCATTGGCAACTATTCTCCCCCCCGCCCCTCCCCGTTAACTTTCTTTTCCCCAAATGCATCGGAATGAATTTTTTTATATAGCTATTTTGTTCAAAATAGACCAAAGATACACAGCCCACCCCAGAACCCAGGGGCAAGTGTTCTAAGTTATACCCCCAGGGTGTATAAGGTTTTATGAGAGAGCTGGTCGTATAAACCTCGGAAGGGACTCAAATGATTAGATATGCAAGATTTTAGCTCCTTTTTAAATAGCAAAGTGATCCGATATCAACTAGCCCCCCACACCACCTACCCTATTTTCCCCAAATGCGTCTGATCAAATTTTTATATAGCCATTTTGTTCAAAATTGACAAAAAATCATATAACAAAAACTCCAGGGATAACTCAGCCCAACCCAGAACTCAGGAACAAGTGTTGTAAGTTATGCCCCTGGGGCATATAAGGTTTTTATGCAAGGGATGGTAGTATAAACCTCAGAGGGAGCTTATTCGATTGCAAATCGGAATTTCTAGTGCCCTTTTTTAAGAGTCAAAAGTGACCGGAGGACAACTAGACCCCCAAGGCCCTTTTCCCCCAAACGAATCCAATCAAAATTTTGAGATAGCTATTTATTCAAAGGAGCTTAAAGATCAAATAAGAAAAACTCCGGGTTTGACACACTAGAGCCAATAGGCAAGTGCTGTAAGTTATGCATCGGGGGCATATAAGGTTTTATGTAAGGAGTGGTCGTATATAAACTTCAGAGGTGGCTCATTTAATGAGAAACTGAAAGTTCTAGTTACGTTTTTAAGAGTCAAAAGTGACCGGAGGGCATCTACCCCCCCCCCCCCCCCCCCCCCTGCCACACCCCCTCTTTTCTCCAAAACACATTCAATCAAACTTTTTTATAGTAATTTTTATAAATAGTCCCAACAATCAGACAACAAAAACTTCGGGTCAGCATACTCCCCCCCCCCCCCCCTGCAGAGACCTGGGAAAGGGTTGTAAAGTATGTGCTGAGGCATATAAGGTTCTTATGGAAGAGATAAACTTCGTAAGGGACTCAAATGACTAGAAATTTAAAGTTTTAGATCCCTTTTTGAGACTCCAAAGTAATCTGATAACAACTACACTCCCCCCTACCAACCACCTTTTCCCCAAATACGCCTGATCAATTTTTTTAGATTTTAATTTTGTCCAAAATACATCAAAGATTATATAATAAAAACTCCGGGGTTTTAAACAGCACCCCAGAACCTGGGGAAAAAGTTGTAAATTATACACAGGGTTCATATTAGTTTTTTATGGCGGGGGGGAATGATCGTACAAGTTTTTCAGGGCTCATTCTGTTGGAATTTGAAAGTTTTAGCTCCTTTTTTAAGAGTAAAAAGGGACCGGAGGGCTGCTAGCCCTCCTGCTTTTTGACCCCAAATCCATCTGATCGAATTTTTGAGATAGCCATTTTGTTAAATTAAGTAAAAGGATCGGACAACAAAATTCCGGGGTCAACACAACCCCCCAGATCCCTGGAGCAAGTGTTATATGTTATGTCCGGGAGACGTATAAGGTTCTTATGCGAGGATTTTGAAATAGTTCAAAGATCAGATAAAACAAACCCTCCATCCCAGTCAAAAAACTTATGAGCGATATTTTATTCCAAAACTTAAGCGAACGGCCCCTGGCTTTCTCTACATGGCCCTACCCCCCTCCCCCTCCAAAAAACAGCAAAAAACTTGTTAACGATATTTTATTCCAAAAAGTATAGCAACTTACCCCTGTCCCTCGATGACCCGACTCCCCCCCCCAAAAAAAAAAAACAAAAAAAACTTATTAACAATATTTTATTCCAGAACTTATGGGAGCTGACCCCTGGTCCTCCATGGACCAATACCCCTACCTCCCCCATAAAAGTATCAATAATAAATCATGGAAACTGACCCCTGGCCCTCCCTCCATGGCCAAACCCTCCCCCTCCCAAAAAAACCCAACAACTTATTAACGTTGATTCAATACAAAAATCATGGAAGCTAACCCCGATCCTCCCACCATACCCCCTCCCCCCAAACAAAAAAAAAATTATTAACGATATTCTATTCTAAAATCATGGGGATTCATTTTAATTTATTAGCTCTTTCCAAAATAGTGCAAGGCACCTATATTCTTCACTACCAACAAGAGTATGGCAGCTGCCTGTTTCCCTAACGGTAAAACCATAAGGCCTACTGCCTATATGGTTCTTTACTAAAACCATTTAAATTACAAATATTTTCTTTTGTACTCGTTAAAACATTGAAAATAAAATAAAAAATGCAGTGAAACCAGACGAGGATTTACCAGTAGGCCCACTAGGCCCTGAAAATCTTGCAGAAACGGAGCGGCAAAAACGCTTTGGCCTAGAAGCGTCAAAGCCTTAAATCCAGCCCTGGATGAAACAAAATCTTGAGCTGGTGAGCTTTCAGCAATTAATATCATTATACATCAAACGTTCAGTTTAATTTTATTAGTACGTACTCACCGAAACTGTTAATTTATTTTGGAATAAGAAATCATTTTGAAATAGTGAATTTTGAAAAACTTGAAACTTTGGCAATCAAAAACGAACAGAAATTATTTAAAAGAAGCTTTCCGAAAAAGAAGTTTTCTAAAGAAAAGTAAAGGCCCTATTAAACTTAAGATCGGACGAAATAGAAATCTACAATTACTCAAACTCAAGACGACGAGAAATTACTGTTAAAGAATAAATGAGACCCAAAATGAACAGGAATTAAATAAACAATCATATCAAAAAAACATACAATAGGTAGTAATATAAATGAATAAATAAATCTTAGAACGAGTAAAGCTTAAGTGAGTATGAAGATCAACCTTAAAAAGAAACAAAAATATGTTGCTATTGAAGTATAAATGAAATCCAAAATGAACAGAAATTAAATAAACAATAATAGCAAACAAACATGCAATAGATATAAATGACCGTAAATGAGTAAATGAATATAAATGAGTAAATAAATCTTAAAACGTAAATAAATCTTCACTGTGAAAGTCTAAAACCTACTGCCTCATTGGCGCTTTATACTGAAAACGAATTATATTACAAATATTTTGTTTTGTACTTATTACAAAGTTGAAAGTAAACACAAAAAATTACAGCAAAATTAAATTTTGAACTGATGAGCTTTCAGAAATTAATATAGATAATTATATGTCACATATCAAATATTCAGTTTAATTTTAATTTCTCCGACCAAATTGGCTTGACGTAACATAAAGAAAGAAAAACGAGCAAAAACGGGGTTTTTAAAGGCCAAATGAAAATACTATAAAAACAGAACGAAGCGAATATTTCGAGAGGACAAACGCCTCTTTTCTTCAGCGCGAAACGAAATAATGTATCCAAGGAAAGTGCCAAAGAAAAAAACAACAAAAAACAAACGCGGAAAGTCAATGTGAAAAGAACCAAAAAACCAAAGAAAAAACCAAAAACTTAAAAGATGAATAAAATTCAATAAAAGCCAAAAATTATAAGAATTAAAACCAAATATCTAAAAACTATAAAAGCGAGTTATTCGCCAATATCCACGATTTGCACAAAATCCAAAGTGCGATTAGCACAGAGATATGAATATAGTAACAATATTGGTAGAATGCTCCCCATAAGCATGACGAAGATAATTTCTTAAACCACATTGGCCTGACATAACATAAAGAAAAACGAGCAAAAGTGGGGTTTTTAAAGGCCAAATGAAAATACTGAAAAAAAAAAAACAACAAAGCGAATATTTTGAGAGGACATACGCCTCTCTTCTTCAGCGCGAAACGAAATAATGTATCCAAGGAAAGTGCAGAAGAAAAAAAAAAACAGCAAAAAACAAACGCGGAAAGTAAGTGTGAAGAGAACCAAAAAACCAAAGAAAAAACCAAAAATTCAAAAGATGAATAAAATTCAATAACAGCCAAAAATTATAAGAATTACAACCAAATACCTAACAACCATAAAAGCGAGTTATTCGCCAATATCCACGATTTGCAAAAAATCCAAAAAATTATGAACTGCCATCGACGGATACTAGCGAACAACTGAGGAAGAAAAGAAAAGAAATCAATTCATTCACTCAAAAACAAAACGAACCAGCAATTAAATTGGAAAATAAGTTGGAGAACTATGTCATCTGATTTCGGATTTTAATTATTGCATTCCTTGCAGACAACCTTTGAGACCTAAGGGGTTGTTCACGTGTTTGATTATATGACTGGGAAAGTGGTTCAAGGTTTATTTCAGGGATTACTGAAGTATCGGCTTCTTTCTTGAGAAAACCGAAATTTGACTCGTTTATTCTTAAATTACCGGAATCTCTGTTTAAAGCTAGACCTAAATGTTGGTATTTATAAATTTCAACACCTTCTCTATAGTGCTGGACAATACCTTTGTCATACGAAATTAGGGTAGCTTGATTAAAAACAAAATAGTATGGTCTCGGTTTTCAAATATGTGCTCTGCAACGGCAGAGTCAAAGTTTTCTGTTTTTTTCTGCTTTTTAAGTGTATTATTAATTGAAATAGAGTGCTGAGTTAATCTATCCGTGAGTCGCTGATCAGTTCTTCCGATGAACAATTAGCTACCGATCCCACAGAAAAATTTGTTCAGGAAGTCCGAAAAGAGTTTTCTTATCAGAGGCAACGCTGTAGCGTTGCCTAAAGTAAAGGCCATACGGCTCCAATGTTTATTATTTATGTATTCAATATTATTTTTTTTCCAGAGGCACTTCATATGGAAGGGGTCGTCGTAGAAACTTCAAAGCGGGCTCATTCGATTGGAAATCGAGAGTTCTAGTGCCCTTTTTAAGAGTCGAAAATTATTGGAGGGCAAATAGCCCCCTCCCACGCCCATCATTCCCCAAACACATCCAATCAAAATTTTGAGATACCCATTTTGTTCAGCGTAGTTGATTTCCAGATAGAAAATATATTTTTGAGGAGGACACTCCCCCACAATCCTCAGGGCAAGGGTTTTAAGTTATGCTCTGGGGGCATATAAGGTTTTTATAGAAGGCGTTGTCGTAGAAACTTCAAAACAGCTCATTCGATTGGAAATTCAAAGGGCTAGTGCCCTTTTTAATAGTCAAAAGTGATTGGAGGGCAACTGCCCCCCATGGCCATCATTTTCCCAAACACATCCAATCAAAATTTTGAGATAGCCCTTTTGTTTAGCGTAGTTGATTTCCAGATAGAAAATATGTTTTTGAGGAGGACACTCCCCCACAACCCTCAGGGCAAGGGTTTTCAGTTAAACCCTGGGGAGCATATAAAGTTTTTATAGAAGGTGTTTTCGTAGAAACTTCAAAAATAGCTAATTCGATTAGAAATTCAAAGGGCTAGTGCCCTTTTTAATAGTCAAAAGTGATTGGAGGGCAACTAGCCCCCCCCCAAGCCCACCATTCCCCCAAACACATCCAATCAAAATTTGAGATAGCCATTTTGTTCAGCGTAGTTGATTTTCATATATAAAATATGTTTTTGAGAAGGACACTCCCCCACAACCCTCAAGGCAAGGGTTTTAAGTTAAACCCTTGAGGCATATAAGGTTTTTATAGAAGGCGGTGTCGTAGAAACTTCAAAAAAGGCTCATTCCATTGGAAATTCAAAGGGCTAGTGCCTTTTCTAATAGTCGAATTTCTACAGCCCAATGAGTCTGTCTAATCTCCAAAATCGGGAATGGAGGAGATAAGTTAAGTCCCACCCCGTATTGGATGATACTCCAACCCTCACACCCCTCCCCCTCTCCTACTGTCTACGCTAAAGTTTTCTTCATTATGCCAAGTACGCCACCCCACCCCAAAGACTTTAATAAGGTAAAGTTTTATATGGGAAGAACACATAGTAAATCTATTATAATTATCCGATTATAAGGTTAAAATACATACTCTGAGATAGATGCAAAATTGCTTTGGCACACAAAATCCTATTAAGGTCAATTCCAAACAGTAGTGATCGCTTTAGTAAGTAAGTAAGTAAGTAAGTTTTATTTGTAACCCACAATATAAAATAAATATGGAGTAAAAAAAGAAAAAAACAAAATAATAGTATCCACAAGAAAATAATAAGGAAAATACAACATAAATAACTTAACAATATCGATAGAATCACTAATCTGTAAAAAAATAAGTGAGGGGGTCACTGGCACATATCTTCCTCGGGGTATTGGTCCTCAGATCCTTAGCGATGTTATAAAGCAGCACTAGAGGGTCGATAAGTCCAAAATGAGAAATAATCTTGTGATTTCTGTACCACCTTGGCAAATACAGCAGGAATTTACAATGTTTAAAATAGCCTCTCCTTAGCTGAAGACGGTCTTGTTTGCGCATTAGAGTCTGCAAACCGGAAAGAAAAAGAATTGCACGAGAACAAAAACTATGGTAAAGTTTACATAAGCCTCGGCGGCTGTACCTCCCTCGATTTGCCGAGATCTTACCATATGAGAATCAAATGCACTGCAGAGCACTAGCAACCAGAGACGAGCATGTAGTCGAAAGTTTATCAGAACAAGTAATCCCAAGCCATTTCAACTTTGAGACACACTTGAGTAGCATTGTACCCACATGTAAAGAAGGAGCAGGGTTAGAAATATTAAAACACAGAACTCGCATTTTGAAGCATTTACAGAAAGCCCAATCATACTCAAAGCATTAATCACAACATTTAGGTTCTTTTTGAGGCCTGACCTAGTATGACTAACAAGCAGAACATCATCAGCATAGGCAATGTGACTAACAGCAGTATTTTCTAAAAACACAGTTGGAGACAGCATTCGCAAACAGTCCGCAAGCACAGTTTTAAAAATATATGGAGACAGCACACCACCTTGCCTGACTCCCTTCTTTACTGAGATAGGCTAGAATATATCAGACATCCATTTTAACCAAACCAACGAATTGGAATACCAGTATTGAAGAACTTTTACTACGGAAGAATTAACTCCTGCTTTAACTAAGCAGTGAAGCGCTTGCGAATATACAACGTTGTCAAAAGCGCCCGAGATATCAATCGAGCAAAAATAAAGTGGTTTTTTTTTTGCATTTTTGCCGAGACTAGCAACTGACCAAGTATATGATGGGCTTGAGAACAAGCAGAACCGGCTCTGAACCCAACTTGATAATCAGAAAAATCACATTTAGTCAAAACTTTAGGCAATACAACATACTCGAACAGCTTGCTCATGAAACATGACACTGTAATTGGTCGATAACTGGAACATTAATCTGCGCCCTTTCCCTTTATCAAAACTGATGTTACGATTCCGGAAAGAAAACTATCTGGAACTAACGACTGGGCTAAACTCATATGGAATAGGAGCTGAATGTGTGTTAACAATAATGGACACTTAATGGTGAAGTTATTGTAACACAGACCATGCATATCAGGAGTACTTGATTTCTTAACATTATTAAAAGCCCGATAGGTATCACCACTAGATATTGACAATATATAAACTTGCCGAAGAACTTGAGGAACAGTATTATGCAATAAGGAAGAATACATGGACTAGATAGAATGATTAAATGTAGAAAAAACACGAGTAAAATGAGCAACAAAATCACTAATTTTGATAATCGAAACGGTAGCAGGGACACACTTGCTGCTATTAATTACATTGGACCAAGACTTCCGATCCGAGGGGCCATCCAAACTATTCAGGCGGGCTTGACGCAAAGAAGATCTAAACTGATGTTTCGAATTTTGCTTAATTTTAAATACTTCACCAGACATGGGCCGATCAGAAGCAATCCAAAGGCGAAGCCAAAACTTCGCGCATTGTTTAGCCTTTTCCACTTCTGGGCACACATTCCATAACGGTTTTCTGGTGCCAAATCTAACACGTTCAACAGGAACTGAAACTGAAACAGCTGATTTCAAACAATGCACGATCTGACAATAGTAACAATTTAAATCAATCTTAGCTGTCGGTGACCTTACAGAGGTTTGTAAAGGTAAAAAGGCACTTTCAGGCTTGATAATAGCGAGCAAAGAACATACAAATAAACTTCAGAATTTACTCGTTTCCAATTTGGCTTATCAAACCATTTAATATGGTAAGAAAAACGGTTATAAGCCTGTAGAGCAGGCGACAGAATTTCACAAGTTAAAGGCAAGTGATCACCTTCAATTTTATCATCCAAAACAATGACAGGAGGAACCACGAGAGATCCCCTTGAAACTAAAATATGATCAAGGTTTGATCTAGAACCATCACGGTTATGAATGTAGGTAAAATGTTTATCTTTATTGACTAACTGATAGCCACTAGGCAAAGCATAAAAACAGGTCACTTCTTTCAGATTGGGACAGAAGATTGGCATTAATACAACCAGCCACATTCCAATTTAATCCCTGATTGGTCACTCTTAGCAGAAGTGTCCTGAGTTGCTTACAAGAACCCGCTAAGACAGATAGGGAAGAAATGTTCTTGCGATTGCATGGCATATAGACATTGATGAGGACCATATTACCGCATTTTATTGCCAGTAAATTATGATAAGAAGAAAGAAGCTCAGGTTTCTTAGCGAGATGAACTAAAGTTGCAAGGCCCCCAGAGGGTTGACCGCGCGTTTTTTTAGCTGCACGTACAAACGTGTGGTGGGTGGGTGACCGTTTAAGAGTATCTGTATTGGCTTTAGTTAGAAAATGATCCTGTAGGAAAACTGTATCATAATGAAGAAGCTCATCAATAAGAAGATCTTTGTCTTTGTTTCCGTTAATATTAAGTGAAACAAAGCGAAATCTAATGCCGCTAACAATCATTTCTTATTCTTATTCAGAGCTTTTTTTAACACTAGGCATCTGAGACTATAGGAAACATGATTTCCCCCCACAGTTGGCGCAATTCGGACTTTCAGTCAAAGAATTATCACGTGTGTTACAATGTCCAGCAGCGCACCGTGAACACTTTTGATTAGTCGATGGGAGTGGTTAATTTCCGACAATGTGGTTCGGCGATTGACAGCGGTAGCATCTAGAAGGTAACTTCTGAAAACGTCTAATTTTAAAAAGCTCGTATCCCAAACACAAACCTTCGTTTATAGCTTTATCTAAGGCAGCATTGTCTAGAAATTCAAGGCGGAAGGATCCGAAACTTCCAATTTTAGTTGCATCAACGAGACCAGAAATCATACTAATAAGCTCTGATTTTGCACAACAACAGGGATGTTACTCACAATACGAAGCACCCTTTGATTAAGACATGAGTGGATACATTTAGCTGACTAGTTGCAGCGGCGAAGAGAGAGACGGCCGATGCTTTATCTCCGGTATGGACTACCGACCTTTTCTTGACAGGATCAGATCTCACACTTACGATACCATCTTGACCATCCAGGGTATCAAGGGTCTCTTTGCGCTCAATAGGATCTTTGAGGTCAGTAGGTAGGCTTTTTAGAATAACTGCATAGGACGGTTTTGAAGAGACAGTACATTCTTGCATTTACGATGGAGGACATCCAATTGTTTCCAGGCAGGAGAGTTCTCACACACTCAGACAAAGAGCGTAGCTCAGACAAAGAGGAGTTTACACGGCAACTCAACGCATAAAAAGCATCTGCAGGAATAAGTGGTACTTCACTAGGGTGGCGGATAACAAAGACTGGCAGACCAACATCATCAGCATCATACTTTGCAATAGTATCGATAATATCAGAGACACTATTAATAAACGCATTTGTACCCACTCTCTTAGGCTGAAATTTCCCAGGATGGCAAAACTGGAAGATTTGCCTCCTTGCTTCAGAAACTGGGCGAGCGGGAAAAATTCAGACATATGTTTCTTAATAATATCTGCAGAAAAGCCTTTTTCGATACTGTTTTGGACAAAATTCAGAACAGGACAATAAACGAGCATTCCAGCGTTCCTCGCCATCAGCACCGAATTCTGAATACATACAGAATGAAGAAACCTAGAAATAAGGGAAGTGTAAGGACGCCCTCAACTGTCCCCCGGAATTTACGGGTAACTTAATACCGACGAGCACAATACGTCGCTTGCGGGAGTTTCCTTCCCCTCTTCTGCTAATTCCTATTACGCTCCTTAACGATAAGAAATCAAAAATGGCGCTATAGAAAATTGATACTATAGATGGCGAGCCAATCTACCCGAAAAAAAAGATAACGCTGGTGAAAATACCCAGGGAAAAGGGCTTATTCTAATAATTGGATAAGGTCATACAAACGCTACTTGACAAAAAATCTATCTTTAGAGCGTAAACAACAACAGGAAAAGACCTCAAAATAATTAAGAAACTTTTTCAAGTTACCAGCAAAGATGAAAACTCAGACACAATAGCATTGAATATACTATAGATGGCATGTCAATATAGAAGTGTCAGCAAGTGAAATGGTGTAAACCCCCCTTATTGGAGCTATTTTTTCAATCCTTTCATTGTTGTCAATCGCTGTCCACAAGTTATGCAAGCTGTCTATTGTTCGTATATAAGGTTTTTATCAAAGAGGTAATCGTATAGACTTTGAAAAATGCCTCATTCGATTTAAATTGAAAGTTCTTGATCCGTCTTTTAAAGTTAAGAATAGTCGGAGAGTAAGCACCCCCCCTCCCATGCCGTAAAAACTTGAAAATTTTTGCAATCAAAAACGAACAGAAATTAATTTAAAAAAAAAATTCCGAAAAATAAGTTTTTCAAACAAAAGTAAAGGCCATTTTAAACTTAAGCTAAGAAGATACAAATACCAGTTAAAATTCAAACTCAAAACGACCAGAAATTACTATTAAAGAATAAATGAAATCCAAAACGAACATAAATTAAATAAACAATCATAGCAAAAATATACAACAAGTAATAATATAAATGAATAAATAGATCTTAAAGCGAGTAATGCTTAGATTGAATTTGAAAATCAAGCTTAAAACGAAAAAAAAATTTTGCTATTAAAGTATAAATGAAACTTAAAACAAACAGAAATTAAATAAACAATCAATGCGAACAAACATACAATATATATTAATGTAAATGAATGAATAAATCTTAAAACGAGTGAAACTTAAATTGAATATGCAAATCACGTTTGAATCGAGTAAAAATAACTACAAACAAGAGTTTGGGTATCGCCTCACTGCAGAAGCCTAAAAACCTACTGCGTCATTGGCGCTTTACTGAAAACTATATGAGTCTTGAACAGTCTTGGAAAGTAATCAAATTGAATATTAGGTATATAATGACATTAATTGTTGAAAGATCCATCAGTTCAAGATTTTTTTTTCCTGTAATTTTTATTTTCATTTTCAATGCTGTAAGAGCTGGAAAAAAATAGATTTGTAATATACGAGTAATTCGTCTTCAGGGAAGCGCCAATGACGCAGAAGGCTTTAGGTTTTTACAGTTAAAGAAGGGGGCAGTATCCAAATTTTGTTTGTATTGAAACTATATTTCTCTTGACCGATCTTGGAAAGAACTAATAAATTAAACTGAATATTAAACTGTAATTTTGGCTCTTGGACGCAGGGGACACGTAAAGTAATATGTCAATGAGGGTTTTGTCCCAAGTTTTTTACTCCGAACATAACGGTTTTGGCAATTAATGATCACAGTTGTACCCTGTAAACTTGAAGGCTGTATCATGCCATCTACGGCAATTTTTAAAACATTTTCCTGAGCATCGGAATCGTGGATCGGCCTCTCCAATTTTAGATATTTTTAAATTGCTTGGTAACAAATTTAGTAAGCCGTTACTCACAGATATAAAGGTGCTTAAACCTGATTCCAAAGAGCCGTATTTATAATTGTCGTCTTTTATCCAAACTAAATAAAAAAAAGCAAGTTTTTTTAACTGAAAGTAAGGAACGACGTTAAAACTTAAAACGAACAGAAATTATTCCGTATATGAAAGGGGCTTTCCCCTCCTCAACGCCTCGCTCTTTACGCTTAAGTTTTTCATTGTTTAAAAAAAAGAGTTCTGAGAAAGTCAAACTTTACCGTAAAGAGCGAGGCGTTGAGGAGGGGACAGCCCCTTTCATATACGGAATAATTTCTGTTCGTTTTAAGTTTTAACGTTGTTTCCTTACTTTCAGTTAAAAAAACTTGTTTTTTTTATTTAATTTTTGAATGTTTTTGAATTAATGCAGGTTTTGGTTTTGGCTCATCGTACATGAATAATTAAAAAAATTTGAATATTAATTTTACTTTTATTTGGTTAAATGGCTTTCTCGAAACCTGTTTAATTTTATTTACGAACGTTTTTATTAGTAATAAATATACTTAACTTACGAATTAACTTACGTAACGAACTTCTATATTCATATATTTTTTTTAATACGAATATTAGAGGGTTCGCCCCCTAGTCAATACCTTGCCTTTTAAGGTAAAGTTCGAATTTTGTTCCAATTCTTTAAAAATAACCCCTTAATCACAAATGCCGTTAATTAGAATAAATAGCTCTTATGAAAGTACTAAATAATCTTTGGCTTAAAGAGCGAGGTATTGACTAGGGGGTGAACCCAGTCATATCCGTAATGTTTTCTGTCGTTTTAAGTTTTGATGTTGCTCCTTACTTTCAGTTGAAAAACTTATTTTTTTATAAATAATGTCTGATCTTTTTTTAAATAATGCTGGGAAATCCGGCGCCCCTTCATAGCAAAGTCCCTTCCCCCATGAAAACTTCCTTCATGGAAAGATCCTCCCACACCCCCCCCCGACCCACCCCCCCACTACCAGAAAAAATCCCCCCTGAAAACGTCTGTAAACTTCCCAATAACCAATACTATATGTTAACATTGGGTAAAATTCATAACTTTCAGCCCCCCCCCCCCCGGGGACTTCGGGGGATTAAGTCATCCTAGAAGACATAGTTATCATATTTTCGACCATGCTGAACAAAATGGCTATCTAAAATTTTGATCAGGTGACTTTGGGAAAAAAATGTGTGTGAGGGGGGCCTAGTTGCCCTCCATTTTTTTGGTCACTTAAAAAGGGCACTAGAACTTTGAATTTACGTTCGAATGAGCCCTCCCACGATATTCTAGGACCACTGAGTCGATACGATCACCCCTTGGAAAAAAAAAAAAATAAACACGCATCCGTGATCTTTCTTCTGCAAAAAATGCAAAATTCCACATTTTTGTAGATAGGAGCTTGAAACCTCTGCAAAAGGGTTCTCTGATACGCTGAATATGATGATGTGATTTTCATTAAGGTTCTAAAATTTTAGGGGGTCTTTCCCCCTTTTTTCGAAAAGCAGCCAAATTTTCTCAGGCGTGTAACTTTTAATAGGTAGAATTAAACTTGATGAAACTTAAATATTTGAAATCAGCATTAAAATTTGATTCTTTTGATGTATCTATTGGTATAAAAAATCCGTTTTCTACAGTTTCGGTTACCATTGAGCCGGTCGCTCGTTACTTAGCCTACAGTTCGTTACCACGAACTGTTTGAATATATATTTTCTCTTTTCTCCGGTACAAAAATAGTTGTGCCGTAACTGTTTCACAACTTACTGTCTCCATTCATGTGTAGAGGGGTCAAACTTGAAGAGAGTGCTGGCGGGTGTTTCCACTGGCAGGTTGACTAAATGGTCAAGCCACCGTAGGGGTCGTGTGGCGAGAAGACGAGAGTTTGGGGGTCTGATTTTTCAGTTCCAGTCAGGAATTTTTATAATATATTATGAACACGCAATCTTAGGAAAGACAAATAACCCCGTTTCTAAAAAACGTAATTGTTTCTCCTGTACAAAATCTTAGTCTATGAGCCAGTATAAAAATCAAAAATAAAGCCCACCTGATTGGCTAATCTGTGTGAAATTTCAAGCCAATAAAAGAATTATACGTTTTGAGTCACAAGATTTCTTACATCCAGTCCGTCTGTTTCTCCACGCATGAAACACCGATTGGCTCAATCGGTAGCTGCATCGATTGGCTCAATCTGTGCTCCAATAAATAAGTTTATTTTCAAAATAATTTGGGATCCTGTGTTATCCTAAAGCGAATAATTTATTTTTTTTTGCTTCTAGAAATGTTTGTTAATCCACCAATTCATTTATTCTTAATAAAAAAATGTTTTACAAACATTGCTAATGGTTATTTAGATAAAAATAAGTTTTTTTTAACAGAAAGTAAGGAGCGACATTAAAACTTAAAACGAATAGAAATTATTCCGTATATGAAAGGGGCTTTCAGCCCCTCAACGCCCCGCTCTTTACGCTAAAGTTTGACTCTTTCTCAAAAGTTTACTTTATAAAACAACAAGAAACTTCAGCATAAAGAGCGGGGCATTGAGGAGGGGAAAGCCCCTTTCATATACGGAATAATTTCTGTTCGTTTTAAGTTTTAACGTCGTAAAAAAAAACTTGTTTTTTTAATTTAATTTCTAACCATTTTTGAACTAAAACGGGATTTGAATTTGGCTCACCGTACATGAACAATTAAAACAAATTTTGCATATTAATTTTACTTTATTTAAAACTAATAACAACCTTATAATAACCTAAGTTTGCTTTTGTTCCAGTTGTTTAAGAATGACTCCTGGATCACAAAGGCTGTTTAATTAGAATAATAATCTCTTTTAAAAGTTAAAAAAGAAACTTTAGCGTAAAAGCGAGCTATTATGGAGAGGCAATCCATCTCATATACGTAATATTTTCAGTTCGTTTTAAGTTTTAATGTTGCTTCTTACTTTCAGTTGAAAAAACTTGTTTTTTATTTAATTGCTGATTGTTTTTTAAATAATGTCGGGAAATCCAGCTCCCCCTCCATGGAAAATCCCCTTCCCCCAAGAGAAATTTCTCCATGGAAAGATTCTCCCACGTAACTTAAATTAGCGATATTTGCGGAACTAATTTTGTAAGGCATAGCAACAAAACGGCCAAAGAGGTCGAAACTATTTTTATGAAAATGAAAGTCACAAGTTGAGCAATCCTCAAATGACTGAAATCAATGAAAGAAAAGATCTTTAAAAGACATACGCAACAATTTATGCTCGTTTTAAGTTTTAATGTTATTCAAGGGCGCCCGCAGAAAATTTTTCAGGGGTGGGGGGGGGGGCAGATACCAGAATAGCGGAGATTGGACGAGAAATAAATTTTGTGGCAAAAAAAAAATACAAAAAAGTATATCGTTGATCAGTTATGTATCATTTTTGAATTTTAACCAGTCAGCTACTATGTCAAACTCGTTGAAAAGCTATTGTCACTGTAGAACCATTGAAAAAAGACAACTTTCGATAATGCCCTGTTCGGCATGTTCATTGCATTAAATACTGTCGATTAAGCAGCTATGGATATGGGTAAAAGCTTATGGAAAAGTTCGAGAATATGTCGTACGTATTCACAAGTACCAAAATTCCTTGCCCCAACAGAAATAAAAAAAAAAAAAAAAATGAAATAAAATTCTCAAATTTGGAAAGCCTTTTTTCACGGGGGGGGGGGGTATTTTTCAGGGGGGGGATTTTCCGCGGCGGGTATTTTCCAAGGGGGATATTTCCCGCGGGGGTATTTTCCAAGGGGATAATCGCCCCGGAAGGGGGGGGGGGGGGGGTAAACGCCAGCCACCAGACTGATCATGATACTTTTAGACTGATCATATTTCAAACAGTGAGTGGTACAAAAATGTGATTTTATACTGGTATAAAAAAACAAAGAGTTTTACCATAAAAAAAAAAAAGAATGGTTACTATTTTACTAATATTTTTACTAATTACTATTAATTTTACTATTCAATTTAAGCCATTTATTTGTAATTTATTTAGAATTATTTGTTGATTAATTATTAATTATTTGTTGATTTATTAAAAGATCAATATTTTTAATTCACAAATTCTGTTATCTTGACTAAATTCTTGTTCAGGTTTAAGCTAAAAGTTAAGTTTCATTATTATGAAGAGAAAAGCAAGCAAAATTCCTAATAGGATAAGACCTTATGGGATACGACCCAAGGAATAGACACAGGATGATCATTATAGACTTGAACAAAATTAGAATCTTACCCCTTAACTATGATTATATTTCAAAAATTTAGAAAAGAATAAAAAAATTAGACTTATGTTTTTAGCTTGACAAAATATGAGCCAAAACCAAGACCAAACCAAACTGACTCTTGGTAGGGCATGACGCTGTATATATATAAAGATTTCTTTGTTTATTAATTCCAAAATGCGGTAAGCTTTATCGAGCTTGAAGCGCTATTGCTAGGACATAAGAATGCACTTGAAAGTATTTACTCTACACCCTAAATTGGGTTCCGGTTTCGGTCTCCTTTAGATAGATAAATATTGACCTATATTGAGTTTATTTATCTAAGATCTAAGAATTGAATTAAATTCTGAATTGATTCTAAACAAGTTTCATAGCAGTTCTTTAAGACAAAACAAAAATAAGAAATTCTTTTTCTTTGATTAGATATCCTTCCTACTCTGGTCAAAATTCCAGGGGGGCTATCCCCCCGTCCCCCCCCTGTGGGTGCCCATGATGTTATTCCTTTCTTTTAGTTGGAAAAACTTGTTTTTTATTCTTTAATAACAGTCACAAGCCGAAGACATACAATATCTTTGGTTTATTAACACATTAAAATCATACTTATGAAGCTGCTTAAGGTAAAATTAAATGCTAAGATTCGCCGGAAAATAACTCAAACAAATTATTGCTTATACCAGGCATTATTCTACAAAATTCAAACTTCAGCTTAAAGAGCGAGGTATTGACGAGGGGGAGAACTTCCTCATATGCGTAATATGAGGGGGTTCGTCCCTTCGTCAATACCTCGCTCTTTACGCTAAAGTTCGATTTTTTTTTTCCAATTCTTTAAGAATGACCTCTGAATCGCAAAGGCGATTTAATTAGAATAAATAGCTCTTAAGAAATTACTAAAATGCTTTATTCTAATTAGCCCCCCTACCTCCCCCCCCCCGCCACCCCCCCCCGCCCACCCCCCCCCCCCGCCCCACCCCCCCGCCCCCCCCCTCCAAACCCCTAGAGTGAGGTATTGACGAGGAGACGGACCCCCTCATATATACGTAATAATTTCTGTTCGTTTTAAGTTTTAATGTTAATCCTTACTTTTAGTTGGAAAAATTACTTTCAGTTCCCCCATGAAAAATTCGTCCATGGAAAGATCCTCCCACATAACCAAATCTTCCCGCATCCCCCCCCCCCCACCAGAAAAAATATCCCCCTGAAAAAGTTTGAATAATACAACAGATGCGCATAGTAGCATATACGAATTAAATGAATTAATGTTTTTAATTTAAGTAAATGACATAATTTTTGCAGTTAGAAATAAAAATCCTCTTTATTACTGTAGTCTATGTCGTACAACATTCTCCCGTACCCGTATACCTCCGATTTTCTTGTTACTTTTGCCGATGATAACCCTAATATAGTTTTGGCATACCTCCGAGGATGAGGTTTTCTTGTTACTTTGCCGATGATCCCACCCTAATTACTTCTGGGAGAACAGAGGATGAGGTTCGTACAAAGCTAGTGGACCTCTTCGACAGAGTTATAATTTGGTTTGATGTTAACTCTCTTGCCTTAAATGTTTCTAAAACTAGTTTTTTAGTTTTTTTCTCGTATATCTCAGGCTTGTCCTCAATTATCTGAAATTCATATATTCAAAGGCTTTATTGGTAGACCACAGGACGGCCATGTCCGTTTCCTAGGTATCCTACTAGATGAAAATTTATCTTTTAAACACCATATTGATTTGATTAAAATGAAGGTATGCAGAAACCTTAGTATTCTAAGAAAACTCAAACATATTTTTCAATTACCAATTCTAAGAATCCTCTTTCATAGCTTAATTCATTCTTATGTTTCCTATTGTCTAGTCATATGGATGTCTACTTTCCCTTCATTTCTAAAACTGCTTTCGAATACTTACGATAGTAGTAAGGCATCAATTCGCGCTGAACCCACATTGAATTACACATGGATATGCGTGTAGTTTAACCGGTACATTGGCTTACCACGGGTCAGTCACCTATTACTACGAACGGTACATGTCTTACCAGACGGGTTTTCTGAGGTAACACCCATTTTTTGGGGGTCAAACAGAGAGAGAGAGCGGTGGTTAGTCCATATACAGTAGTACTTGA
The DNA here is from genome assembly GCA_027921565.1 of Artemia sinica. Lineage (NCBI taxonomy): Eukaryota > Metazoa > Arthropoda > Branchiopoda > Anostraca > Artemiidae > Artemia > Artemia sinica. The sequence goes on along the minus strand of CM051259.1, from coordinate 1,821,021 downwards.
TTAGTAATTGGATTCAGATATAAGGAGTAATTTTCATTGTTGTTCATATTAGTAAGAGAATTGAATTCAGGGAGAGAATAGTTTATTTGAGAGGATATTAGTGGAGAAAAAATGAGTGGTGCATTTATATTATTGGAGATTAATGATGGAACCGACAGCAGCAGCAGCAACGATATACGAGTACCCAATGTAGCTGTGGAAATAACCGCTGGCTGTAGACTATGCCTTGAATGGGATAGTATGTATGCTAGATACGTGATATCATTAAGCAAGTTTAAGCAGGAGGAGCAACTATGTTTTGCTGGAAAAGTGAATATTCTCCATATAAATAAACTTCGGTCAGCATTAGATGTCCCATCGAAATATATTGATGAGAACAAAATGCATCAGTGAATATTATTATTGTAATTATGCTCAATAAAAATGTTTCTAAATCAATGGTATTTTTTTTCTTTCTATAGCAGACTAGCGTATATTTTCTAGAGTACAAAAAGAAATTCTGGTTAGTCTGAAGTTGGTTGTGAGAGAGTTAGGACTCTAAAAAATGGATAGATTCGAGAAAGAGCGAATCATGAGGAATCTAGTTCTTATGGAAAAATGTTTGATTCTAGATGATGATTTTCTAGAGTTGTCTATTCAAAGGAAGATATTTTCTCGGGGAATGCTTGTTGATATAATGAAAACTGATTCTCCATCATTAGACTATTGTATGAAGCTTCTACGTCGTGGTCCAAATGCATTTACCCAATTTATTGCAATATTGATCTCGACACGGCAAAATGATATTGTGGATATGCTTTTAAACATTAGTTTTGAAATTTAGGACTTTTTTTCATGAGAAAGATGGTGCTCAAGGATGATTTACTCCTCTCTCTCTCTCTATCTCAGACAATTTTTGTTGTTGCTAGCTCAGTTTCATTGTGGTAGTGAAAGTGTCAACACATGACAAAATGTTCCATACATGTCCGTTATGTATGTACACACTGGGCAGCTAGTCATCATCATGTGAGAATTGCACAATGATTTACGAGTATGATGAAAAGTGTAGATTATGCAACCCGTGTAAATTGCATAGAGGATATGCTGTACAAATTAAAGGTTGTAATTCCTGTCTTGAAGAGGTGTGTGACTCTCATCCTAGAGGCCACCCATGCTCCAATTGTCATTATGATAAATGTAATCAGTGGGAGAATACATATCCCGGTATGATTGCAAAGAATCCTAACCGTGATTTTAGTTTATTGCTACGAGATTGGTATCGTCGTGGTTTTAGATTGTTCTGGGAGGAGGAACCGGGTCAACAATTCAACTGTTGGAACAACAAAAGAATATGGTTTCTACGTCATCGTTGTGAAGACACTGGGTGTTATGATTATAAGCCCACTGATTTTTATTTGGCTGTGACAGAATGTGATTCGACACTTGAGGACACTGTTTGTGAAATTGCTTCAAATAAGCAAATTGAAACATGTGAATTCTATAGAATGAATGAGAATAGTATCTTTGACTATACAAAGAGATATGACAAGAGTGAAGTCACACTCTACTGTAGAAAATGTGACCCTGACATTGCAGTACATCAGGATCAGTACACTGTGAATTCAGATAATCTACCTGCACTAGTTGTTGTCGACAAATACCTAGTAGTGGATGAAATCTAAAGAGTAGAAAAGTCGTTTTATCATGTATATAAATTTTTATTAATAAACAATTTCACATACATCTTTAGAACATTTTATTCTTAGGGCACTAAAATCAATATTAAATACACTTGTAAGTATATTCTCCACTAGAAAGTCGTTCAATCGAGGTAAGTCAACGTAGATGTTGAGAAACTGCTTGTAGGTGTAGCCACGACATCTGAACATGAAAAAGAGTAGTGCATGAAAGCCACATGTCTTAGTCGTTAAATCCTGTACTCTTCGTTGATTTTGAATAATGGTTTTCCCACTGCTTTCAATAAAGTTGCTGATGTATGGAGCGTAGAATTTATACGATAGGCCAAGAGGATCAAAAAATTCAATATTCTTCGCTGTTTGAAAGATGCATAGCCAATGACCGGTCTTCAAAGTCGATGGACTGCTATTAACAATGATTAGGGTATTGTTAACACTTGGAATTTTTTTCAATGAAGTCCGAAGGTATGCAATAGGACTTGTACTGGGACATGTATGGATCCATACTAAATACATTGATTATTTGGTTTGTGTTCATGGTGCTAGGTCTAGTAGAACACTGCCGTCGGGTGTGATTTCCCAATAGGTTTCAAATGACTCAGTGATATTAGCGTGATACTCTCAGTCAGAGCATCGGCAAATGTACGCTCTAAACGGACATTCCCTGTTCGTACTATACTCATACGCGTCATCATCATAAATTGTATATAGTTTGCATAGTTTGATAAATTATTGCTAGTGCTCACCAATGCCCCATTAATAAATACATTAATTTGTTTGAATAGGTTGTGTAGAATACAGTTTTCATAGGAGAGACCATCGCCGGCATTTGGAGTTGTATTATCTGACTTTTTTCTTCTTCACCACAACATTTAAATCAATAAATGTTGACGACAAATCAATGAAATAGTCTTCATTGGAAAATATTTGAAAGTGTATATTTTCCGAGAGGGGTTGTTGGGGGTGAAATTGTTCATAGTATCCATAATTGACACTGACATCAACATTTTCAGCATTGAATAGATTCAATGAGGAACGGATTGATGGATATGATTCCTTGTGGGGGAGATAAGTCATCTTAAGAGAAGAAATCCTTCTTTGGTCTAACAATCTTTTTTTTTTCTTCTTCTTCTGCTTATTGGCCTTCGTTGTTTTATTCCTCAAAGTCCTTGTTGATGTCCTTTGCTTCCTGCCTGGGTGGAGACTGATGAGTGAATGACGCGAACGCATCCTTTTCAATCCCTCCCCATTTTGTCGAGATTTTAGTTGCTCACCAACGGCTCTTGCTGAAGATCTAACATTTTCCTTAACACTCTCCTTGAAATTCTTGCCCGACCCCCAGTCCTGTAGTGTGGAGGCAGCAAAATTTGATGCAGCAGATACAAGATATTTTCTGGCAAGGGGTAGTGCAGAACGAAATAGCCTAGCAAACCAGCTACCAAGACCATAGCCAGACATTGTAGCACGACCCTTGTAGTAGTCCAATCCATTGCCTATTTGACGTGGACTCAAAGCACCAACATAGCAATCGATATCGGGACAGACAAATGGAATTCTCCTATTGTTCATTTTAGGTGATTGTGCTGTCGTTGACAATGAGTCGAAAATGACATGTAATTACTGCTAAGCCTTTTGTTATTGCTAGAGGATCACCTAATTCACTTCTTAGTGTTAACTGGCAGAGTTCCAAATACGAAGTGTTTACAGGAACATACTGAAGATGCTTTATATTATAGTGATGAACAAGTTCATGAGTTGTTTTTTCGTTCAAGAACACGTAGGAGGGGGACATTTGAATTACCGACTCTCGACGTTTCCACAAAGGATGCATAGAGAAATATGCAAGAGTCCGAGGCAAAACCAGGTGGATAATCAGCAAAAATAACTTGATTCATCCCGTAAACGGTGCCAGCATTTTTCCCATTGATCATATTCTGTTTAAAGCCAAGAACATCTCTCAGATTATTATTGAGAATAATTATTTCAGTGTCAACAGGTGAGGTGATGTAAATCCTATCATGTTCCAATGAATAATTAAAATGGAATTTTCCATTCCTACGATATGAGATTTTTCTATTGATTGTACGACACAAATCTCCCATATTATCATATTCAATATATTTCAATTTGGCATGTGGATATTCACTAGATTTAAGTGCTTCAACCCATTCATAGTCGACGAAGAGTGTCCAATCGAATGGTATAACTCTTATATCATACACACGATCCTTTCTCAGGATGTCATAGGTATTTTTGAGAATACAGTCGACAAGATTCACTCCATACGCACCGTCAAATTTGATGGCGGGGGAGAGTTTTTGTCCAAAAATCACTTGTCGTATTCAAGTCATTGTAGAGAGGATCGGAAACGTTGGACATGAAAGTTACATAGAAATCATTGGGCATTGTCAATATCTTCAATACCGATCCAAGAATCAAAATCAGAGTTGTATCCTAGCCACCGAACAAGTAACTGTTTCTTACCCCTGCGAGTACGTGTCTTTAATATCTTTTCAATTTGATAGATTTCACTAGCATTTTTAACTTTTTGCAATTCATAGTCATAAAAGCCACCGAGAATCTTTTCATCTTTGGTATCACGCAGGCGATTAGTTATGGGTTTAGTGTCTAGGATTTTTGCCACTTTAAAAAGTTCGGTGGACCACAAGTAATTCTCCTTTTCAAAAACATTAGTTGTTCTATTAATTCGAACAGTATCACCAACATTGACTTTATTTTCTTCTTGACAATCGTTTCATTGGAATACTGTTTAAGAAAGGTGTCAATTGTATCATGATCAGAATGATGAACTTCCGTTGGCGTAGAGTCGGACAATGATCGATGAGGTCGTTGATTATAAATCAACATGATTTTATCTAGATCATGACTAAAAGCCGGTGTATTTTTCAATGTACAGTATCTTGAAATTAAAAGTCGAATAGTTCTTATCAATCGTTCGGCCAATGCAGCCTTTATAGGACTGTGACTATGATAGAGCAGTGTACTATATTTCTCTAGTACTTTTGCAACATGGGGATTAACAAATTCACTACCGCGATCCGTTTGAATTTTTTTATATGAATCCTGTTCGAGAATACTTTCAATGGCCCGAGCAACTTCAACACCTCTCTTTGATCGCAATGGAATTGCATATGCATAGCGACTAAAAACACTGATTGCAAGCAGAATGTACTTGTACGATGTATTGTGACGTCTTTGAAGCTCATCTAGAGTCAGGAGATCTGCTTGCATTATATGCAATGGGTAAAAGGCTTTAGTTTTTCGATATTGATTGGCACGAAGTCTATGATTTCTATGCAGAGTGTAACTTGATTTATTTTGTAGATAGTCTTGTACACTTTTAGTGTGAACACCAGTGACTTTGGAAAGAGTAGTGGGGGAACTTAAACTCCCCGCCTCACCAATATTTTCATAAACACTTTTCAGAACTTCAACCATTTTGAACGTAAACATGTTGTGTAACGTCCGCTACCCTTTTGTATACTGGCTGTTGGTGGTGGTGGTGATGGTGACGTTGACTTGATACGTCTTCGCTTTTGTCTAGCTATCAGCGGTGTGCTAGTATTTTCCAAAATTGATTTAAAATCTTCTTCTTCTTCATATTTTAATGGTGTCAATGTTGTTGATGATGATGATGATGCATGTTCGTTTAATTTTTTTAGAATTTGTCTATTGCCAATAAGACTTTTGGGGAAGTTTAATGTATTTAGAAAATTGTATAGATGAGTGTCAAATGATAATAGTCCTTTACGATTTGTAACCATGTCATAGATTAAATCAAGTAGATTATAGCTCTTGCCCTGAATTATAATCCCATCCCCATTGCTCTCAACTTGAATATAATCTTGACCACTTTCCAAGAGATAGGTTAGGAGTCGTTTACTTTGTTCACGATATGAGTGGGGCATTAGATTTTCAATTTTCAATACAATTGAATCCAATTCCTCCTTCTTTAATTGTGTTCCAGCAGAATCCTGAGGAGATGATTCTTTTTGGGATCAATACCAGCAGCAGCAGCAGCAGTGGGCTTCGACCGATAGGACCTGTGTTTGTCCACTCGGCGAAGTGCATCTTGAAGTAAAAGCAGTTTTTTATCATCCTCAATATTTTCATTGTCAAGGAATTTACTCAGATTGTTCTCAAAGTGTTCGACGGGTGAGAGAGCGAGTTCTATTGGAGTCAATTATAGGGGTTTGCCATTCTCACTAGAGAAAACTGTTTACAAGTCCTGCAATTATTGGCAGTAAAAGTGTGAAAAAGCTACCGCCCGCCTGAAGAAGTCGTTTCCTTTTAAAATTCTTTCCTTTCTTTTTAGAGGCCAATGTACGTACAATGGAACGATGTTGCTTTGCCTGTTGCTTAACTACTTCTGGCACTTGAACATTACCCTTGGTCAAATTTAAACAAAGTTCGGATATTAGATTAATGAAATCATTGTCAATACCGTGTTTGAGTATTGCTTTCCTAAGCGAAGGTTCTGAAGTCCTTAGAACTGAAAACAAATGTCTATTTTCATGTAGTTTCTTCAGTGTCATGATAGCAACTAATAGGTCTTTTTAGTGTTCACTGGGAGATATACTGTAATTTCATTGTCAAAAATACCTGTGACTACACGCAGATCCTCGGGTGTATTTTGATTAAGATCCAATAGGATGTAGCCGTAGTGTTTATTAGTTGCCTGATTGTATGCTGAGAGCAGAAATTTGGGGGCTCCTGGATAGATTTGTTTATTGAGAGTTATTAGCGAGCTAGAATCACGAACAACTCTGTAGATGATATAGTAGGTGCAGTTCAATGTAAGTGTTCGCATACATTTGCTCTGATGAAAGAGATTGTGTAGAACCAGAGTAACGGAAATCTGTTCATGATGAGAGCGAACAGTGAACAGTTGTAGCATTTCCTGGGACCATTGTTCAATAGATTCAGCCAGATCGTCAATGATCAACCAAGAGTTTTGTTCAATAATGCTGAAAACATCAAGTCCCTGTATGAATTGTATCTGCACCAATCCCGTCGTGGCAATTGCTTTTATTTTATCATATGACTCCTGCCAAATACTGTAACAATAGTAGATTTTTTTCGGCTTTTCCACAAACATTTTATCGCAATTTTTAATTATTTTAGTTAAGAGTGTTGTTTTGCCCGACATTGATGGTCCACACAGAAACGATCTGAATGGCGTTTTAAATTGATACATGTTCCCTTCAACAGTTCACCTAGACAACTAACTGTAGACTATGGCTGTCTAATGACTAAATAATTTCCCTATTACTACTCCGTTCAAGAATAATAATAAGAAGAAGAAGAAGACGAATAAAGAATAATATTTTCTTTAATTAAACATAAAAAGTAGCAATACTTTAAAAAATACTACATTGAAAAAGCACATTAAACATGAAAAAAATACACTTTTTTAATTTATTTATAATAAAAAATACAACATTTACATAACCACTAGAAAAAAAACACTTAAATAAATACACTTTTTTTTATTTTTTATTTATAAAAAAAATACAACATTTATTAGAATAATGCACTTGAAATATCACTATTATTTACAACATTTTAAATTTTGGGATCCCCCCTCCCCCCGGGGGCGGCCGCTGCGGCGGCCGGGGGCGGGCCGGGAAGCGCCGGGTGCCGGGAAGCGGGGGCCCGCTGCGGCGGGCCCGGGCCAGGACTGGCATTAAATAGTGGAAATTGATCTACCTTGCACACACACACATACATTGAAAATTGTTTGCGATAAAGAAAAAAAGAATTAAAAAAAAAACACCTAATTACCCAAAAAAACCCCTCCCACCCAATTTATACTTTTTTAAATGAATTTAAGTTAATTTTTCTAGACCGAGTTGTTTTCTGTACTCTACACATTCAACTCGGTCTGAAATTAAATAATGACCGCGTGGTAGTACCTTCACACCATCTTCAAGTACATAGACTTTGTCCGAAATGGCAGACATGGCGTTTTTCTCAACTCTAACTGTGTAGTTTTTAAATTGTAAAGAGCGAATCGCCATGACTTTCGCCCTTGGCACTAAACTACGTTCCACACAGTTTCTATACACACTCATGTCGAAATTATTTTTTCCAAAGTGTGTAGGTACCCCCTTGCAAACTTGTTTGATATCCTTGCCGTGCGTTTCCACACAGTATACCTTCGGACCAGGAAACACACCACTGGATATCAGATCGCTACCCGTTTCAGATTTTAGCATTAACAATTGATTTGGGGCCTGGTGTTTCACTAGCTCTGGGTAGAGGGATTCGTCCCAGTTAGTGTAGTCCATTCGTGAGCTAATGTACTCGCCATTTTCCAAATCATTCAATAGATTTTCAGTTTTGACTTTTAACAGGAGTGAATCAGTGTCCCCGTAATACACTTGAACTTGTCCCTCAATCGGCCACTGTACCTTGCATACATTATAATAAAATGACAACATGAGTTTCTTGGATATTTTAGTTATTGCACTTCCGCCTGCAATATTTTTATTTAATACTATGTTTCTTTTCTTGCGATGTAGGAGCACCATATTAGATTCTATGATTGTGAACGATGTGAAGTTTGGATCCGCAATGATTCGAGCACAATCTTTGGGGTTGGTTACAATGTCACATCGACTTCTGTGTCGTACGCTCTCGCACATTTTACCGAAAGCTGAGTTCAAAATGAGTTTATAGACTTCTTTTTCAACTTTCGTTTTCGCTTGTGAACGCTTACTGACAAAGGTGTCAATAAACGTTTTCATGTAAGGCTTTTGATCAAATTGGAGGGCTCTATGAATCTTTGTGACCTTGAAAACCATTGGACACCATCCATTTCAATAGCACGTGATGAACAACGATATTCTGTTTTGGGTTGAGGTCGGCAATTAGTTTTTTGTTTTGAAGGTACCCAGTGCATACTCCCGTCCTCTACTAAAGATAAATTATAGGGGCTCAGAGAGCCCCTACCCACCGGTCTATTTATGCACGGAAAAACAAAGTCTTTTACCGAGTCATAGATTTCCATGGGTATTTCACCGTCAATTTCAAAAAACATCCCTGTGCCCCATTCTCCTCAACACTGGCAATGTCGGGGAAATTCAAAGCACTGGGATTGTCAAGCCATTTATAATTGCCACATGGCAAACAGTAGTGAGACATTGCCGATGGGTAAAGGGAATTCATATCCAAAAAAAAACTGCATCCGACTTTTCATCGGTGTGCTGTCCACTCGGATCAGTTTTCATGATACGATCCCCGTAAAAAACATACCCCCCCCTCATTGATCTCTCTACAAACAGATGCTGATCCACATCGGCGATCAGACCTATTTCTTCTTTGCTGATTTTAAGTATCAAGTCCATCACCAAATGGGGAGTGGAAAAATAATAACCTAAATCCAACCCAAATTCCCCATAGATTTTATCCGTATTTTTGCACACAATGTCCAGAAGAGTGAGTACGTCACTGGCCAAGTAAAGTTTTACAATAATCCCACCCATTTTCACATCCGCCCTTTACCCAAACCCTCTTAGCAAATTCGTAGTCGCTAGTGGTGCACTCACTCTCAGTAAGAGAATTGTAAAAAGCTTCAATGGGCGGTAGTGACACCTCATCTAGCCTCGAGCCAGGGTTGTAATAATCATATGGATATATACCCTTACACGTTAATAAATCATACATTTCATCATCGGGGAAGCGCTGTTTGAGGAGGGGGAAGCTATCAAAATTATTACTTTTCTGTACCTGAATCAATTGACTTAAAGATTTGGGGAAGAAGCTGAAAGAGTCTAAAAAACGGATTTTATTCAGGCACGTGTTACCCTTGTCAACTGTTTTCCACATGAATTCTTGCAGCAGTAGCTTCTCCGATGATTTGGGTATGATATTATATGAAAAAGAACCATCTATCCATGCGTCATCTACAACTCCTCCCTTGGCAATGCGGGCCAACGCCGGAAGAACAAACTTTAAGTCGTAATTGGAATTGTGTATAAAAACAGGTACGAAATATTGTTGTCTAACGTTTAAATTGCATGACTGGTGTGCTACCCCTCTAAAGTTACTCCCTCCCGATGTAATTTCCTGCCACAAATGATCATGGTCGATCACCTTCCTCCTCCCCCCATTCCCAACACCATCATCAAATTCTCCCTTGCTAACCCAACACATTTTACGATTTTTAATGGCCACTATGTCATCTGGTGATAGGAGCATAGGATAGTTTGTATAACGAAGGCGCGAAATTGCACCGTTCGCTGTTTTGATTAGACTGACCAATGCCGAGCGCATGCAGTCTTCACCGTCACTCAACATCTCAACTACATCCAGCACTTGCATGGTATTATTGGAATCTCGTTGCGCCTGAGCGTAAGAGACCCCTATGGCTTCATGTATTTTAACACGATTTGAATTTGACGGATCGCACACGTCTGTGAGTTTAGCTTCGCAGTCTAAAGCGATCTTATTTCTCTGCAGGAGCGTGTTTTGAAAATTTTTAAAACGTAAGATCGCTCTATGTCCGCTTACCGTCTCCACAGCCTGGTATCCATGATGTTTACAGTGTTTCATGTGATGCTTTAACTTTAAATCAGAGCGAAATCTTGAGAGACATGTTGGACAGTAATAACACGCACCCCCGACGCCCCGTTTTACCCTCACATAAAACCCTACTAATATCCGTAATTGGATTGAAATGACCAATTGAATCGGAGTCTGTGGGTGGGGTGTATAGAAGCCACACCCAATGTTCTACTGATTCAATTGAAGGAGCCCGCACTGGAAATAATACACCCTTCTTATCGGAACGCTGACCCTTTTCAAATTCTGTTTCATACTGTGACACCGTGACACCAATCTTTAAATGTGCATTAGCCCGCTCAAAAAATATCTATTCCTTTTTAGTGTCACGGGAAATTGACCATTTAAACAATTAAAATCTACTTTGGGGAACTTTGAACCCTCCCTACCATTAACTGCCATTTTATCCAACTTTTTCTTGGTGGCATCTATTCGAAGTGGTCTGTATGCTGCAATTAAAAATGCATACTTGAAACACTGCAGCCTCGTATCGAAACAGATTCGTTGTATCCCCTTAGACCCCTCTAAATCTGAATGATAT
>CM051259.1:1800218-1805218 GCA_027921565.1 Artemia sinica | reverse complement strand
CACATACACTATTAGAGATATCAAAAAAATATTTTGAATATATTAAGCTATATGCATTACTGGTTTAGAAAAAAAACTAGAATAGTGACATAATTTCACTTTATCGACCCTCAAATTCCATTTAGGTTGCCGTATATGTTGTACCCACAGTATTTCCATACACCTATTAGCCCAGAAACCCGTCTGGTAAGGCATGTACCGTTCGTAGTAATAGGTGACTGACCCGTGGTAAGCCAATGTACCGGTTAAACGACACGCATATCCATGTGTAATTCAATGTGGGTTCAGCGCGAATTGATGCCTTACTACTTACGATAAGCTAAAAATCCTATCCAGGATGTAAATCGTTCGGCAACTAAACCTTTACTTGATATTAAAAAACTTTATACTCTTTCCTGTGCGTCTGTCGCTTTTCTTCAGCTTCATGGTTATATTCCTAGGTCCCTTAGATTTATGTCCTCTTATGTATCTGATTGGTCAAATCATCAACTCCGTAGTCCTCTAAGTATTTAAATTCAGCATACACCAACAATAAGATCCGATTTTAATCCTCTTGTTGCGTGTCATTTGACATCGAACACCCTTCCCGGTTTGGCTCGAGAATGCCACTCGTTTGGCACGAGTGGCATTTATTTATATTTATTTGGCACGAGTGGCATCTAATTTATTTATATTTTCTTTTCTTCTCCTTTTTGCTCTTCTTTTCTGTGACTTGTGAGTATAAGTGTTTTTTTGTGTGTTTTATGCACAGCCTTTCTCGTGGCTAATTTTTTTTTGTGTTTTTGAATGGTTGGCAATAGTTTCTAATTTAATTGTTTTTCGTTTTCTGTTTTTTCTTTTCTTTTTTTTCAGTATAATCTGATTGTGACCAGTAGATTGTAGAAGGGTATAAAGATCACCTTTTTTATTTTAGAATAATATGCAGAGAAATGAATTATGTTATGCTTTATTGATGTTTGATTTTTTTTGTACTGTTTTTTTTCTTCTTCTTTTTTTTTATCTCAGTAAGTAATTGGCTATTGTTCTCTGAATTTGTGATCCGTTTTTATTCATCCCTAATTACAGGCCATGGAGCCTTTTGGGGGGGGCTAGCAGGGTGTATTATTGTATGTGTATTGATAATGAATAAAATCTTATTTTTTCTTATGAACTAAGTGTCAATTGATTCAATGTCAATTCAATGTTATTAATGTCATTAAGTCAATTTGAAATATTTGTTTTTGATTTCTATAGCCCCTTTCATTTCGTGCCATGATTTTTCTTGTTACTTTGTCTGATCGTCTAGTATCCAAAGAACTTTTTCGTGGAATCGATGTCTTTTAAAGAGAGTAGCACATTAATTTGAGGGGGAGGGTGAAAAACGAATTGAATTCATCAAATTTTGTGTATCGTGATTGGGCATGTTCAAATTTCAGTTTTTTCTTTTCAGACGAAATATTTTCTGCGATCACTTCGCAGATCCTGGAAGAATAGATTTCAGCAAGTCCAAAGGAGTCATTCAGAAGCGCAGCGACACTTCAACAGAATTAAGTCCTTTTTAAAAGAAATTTAGAAGATTTTATATCAGAAACATTCAGAGTTACTACTTACGCTTACTTATGCTAGTAAACTAGGCTTCCTCAATATCTCAGAGTTTTTTATAATTAAATTAAATATTTTCATTATGTTTATTTGACGACTTTAAATAATTAAATTAAAATTGCATTAACTGAATAAACAATTTCGTTTTTGTTTATTAAACAAAATTATTTACTTTAATTAAGACTTTGAGTGGTTTACTACTTCTACATAACAGTCAACACATACTTTATGTTTCCATGTATTTTTTCCCCGACAACTTTGAGTATGTGGGGATGATCTAGAAGCCTTGGAAGTTAATAGTTCGACAAAACATTTTATTGGCTGTAATGAAAATGTGTTTGAAGGGCATTGACCGGCCCTCGTAGCCCAATTGAGGCTGGAAAAAAATTTGAGATACCCTTTTTTGTTAAAAATTTTCAAAGCGTCCAAAAAAATATTTCAAAATTGTAAAAATTTCCAAAATATGCCTCTGAGAATGAAGGAACTCACAGCCTCTGGGGAAGTGCCATATGTTTATACAAAATGTCGGTACTTGTACATTATATGGGTACCTTTCTGAAAGCCAAATTTGGTTAATGCTAATGAAATAAAATAAAATAGGATACATATATAATAGTTAAAAAAAATTGAGCTATATATTTGCACATTAGGGGTGGGTGGTGGTGGTGGGTAAAGCATAGCATATATTAAATACGTAAGCTAACCTAACCAAAGTACATTTCCGCCCGACCCCTAAACCCCAAATAACAACAATTTAAGTATCGTATACGCAATGAAAACCACGCTATGGATTGCATTACTCTATAGCTGTCTCTTGAATTAACCCGTCAAAAACGGGTTTTTCCTGACTGGTTTTCTTGTAAAGGCCTATATAATGCCAAAGTACAAAATGTATATTATTTATGGGTAGTTCTTACAGTGAAAGGTGAGGCATTCCAGCAATGGGGCTCAAAAAGCACCACAAACTTTATTTTATAATCAGCTCAAACTTATACCCTGAAGTTCTTGGGCGAAGAGAATACCAACAAAAAAAAAGAAAAAAAAAAACACATATAAATTGTAAACAAGTGGGCCAGCATGCTCGTTTTTTTTAACAAACCAGAATTTACAGCAGTATGTCCCAGGCCAAAACGGCCCTGTGCGAGAAAAACTGTAGTTTTTTCGGGATTAGTAGTAGTAACCTAGGTGCTGATCGTAGGGGATTGTATAATGCGACCATACACTCTATATTATTGACCTATAAAACTAGAAAACACGTTATGTTATGGACCTATAATACGACCAAGCAGCCAGACAGGTTTCTGAGTCAACACCCATTTCTGGATCACAGTTACAAAGACAGAGTTACATGCCAGACGGGTTTCTGAGGTTAACAGCCTAGCTGGTTAACAGCCAATCTAAGCGTGTAATAGATTCAAAGTTAGGTTTAATAATTGCATATGGTATTAGATATCAAAAATTTGTATCATTTGCGTAAAACTAACTCAATTTGCGAAAAAAGGTATTCCATTGGCATAACTCTGCTCTGAACGTCCTTAATGAGGTTATGAATAATAGGGTTGATACAGGATGAGAATAATACAAGAATTATTTTAGTTGGTTAGAATGAAAGGGTTAAACTGCTTACCAGTTAAGGTAAGTCTGAGAGATGGTAAGTCTCACGCAACTTGACATAATTGTTAGAATGGCATCATATGTATCAGTCTATGGAAAAGGTTACTGCTGACATGGTGATCATGGACTTGACTTAGTTTTACTTCTTGGCTGTATTCTGTATAATACATAACTACCATTTGAGCAGTGTTGCCAATATAAAATATGCTTTAGCATTGGGGTATGCTAAAAAGTTGAAACTAATAGAGTCATAAACGCCAAGATGACCTTATGGCTTGACCTAGCTTTACTCCTCGACTTTGTGTTCTGTATATTACACAAGCATTAATTGAGCAGTGTTGTTAATATAAAACATGCCTTAGCATTGGAGTATGCTAAAAAGTTGAAACCAATAGAGTCGTAGGTGCCAAGATGACCTTGTGACTTGACCTTGCTTTACTTCTCGGGTGTGTTTTGTATAATACACAAGTACCATTTGAGCATGTTGACAATATAAATATGCTTTAGCATTGGAGTATGCTAAAAAGTTGAAACTAATAAAGTTGTAGAGGCTAAGAAGAGAATTTTAATATGGGAATTCAGACAATCCTTAGAAATCCTTAGAAATCAACTAGTGAGATGATTATGGATTTGAACCATCAAGGACCGCAGCCACCAATGACCTCAACCATCAGGGACCTTAACCTCTAAGGGTCCCCTCTCCCCAACCTCTAAGGGGCCCCTCCCTCCAACTTTTCGACCCCTTCTCCCCATTTTTATACTTTTTTTGAAGTTATTTTTTAACTTTTTTATTTATTTTTTTTAACATGGTATTTTTTTTTCACCTTTTTTTTACATGTCTTAGAATGACATAAAACATAAAACATACAAAATTCACATTTAATATTTTTCCAAAATTCAAAATGAGAATGAAATAGAAATGCTAGTCGTCACTTTTACTATTAGAAAAATAATGTTTGTAATAGCACTTTTTTTGGACTGAATTGTTTTTGGACTTAGAAAATTGTACAATTTTTTTTCAACATATCTAAAAATGTCATGAAATATCCTTGTGGCTGTACCAATCGTACTCTATGCTTGCTCATAAACATGAAGCGGCTTTCCCAGTGATAATCCATGGCCGGTTATCGACACTACTTAGTTATTGAATGTATTAAATCAGTAAGTTTCACGCAGTGCAAGGATAAACACATGAGTCTTATCTTTAAAAAAGTGAAGATGAAGTATTTTAAGAAAGTGCGTTCGCATGATGGTGTTATTGTAGCATTGAATGCTGACAAGGAGAAGTACTTGAACTATGAAACAACTACAAGTGGTAGCACTATCAGAAACGTATGCATGCATTGTCATGACAGCAGGAATTAAATTTCTTTGGAGTACCAAAAAAATTCAACTTTTATGAAGATTGATATGCGAGATTTGAAATCTCTGCATGAATCAAGAATGTAACAGTGACAAGGTAAACCACGACACGACACAAAAAAAATATTCCAAGTCTTACATTACAAAGATAAATTCCAAAATGAAGTTTGAAACATCCACAGAATGTAACAGTGACAAGATAACCACGACACAACACTATAAAAATATTTAAAGTCTTACATTTCAAGAAAAAAAATTTGAAAATGAACTTTGAAACATCATAGAATGTAACAGCGGTAAGGTAAACCACAACATAACACTACAAAATACTCCAAGTCTTACATTTCAACCATAAATTCCAAGCTGAACTCTGAAACATCAACAAATGTAACAGTGACAAGGTAAACCACGAAAAAACACTACAAAAATATTACAAGTCTTAC